>CM024575.1:54768641-54771141 GCA_014182395.1 Eucalyptus sp. ANBG9806169 | reverse complement strand
AAAATGCCTAAACTTATAATGAATTAAAAAAAATATTATCTAAAATTAAACTAGGTGCAATTTAACCCTAATATGCAATGACGTGCAAAATATGCCTCTTAATTCTACGTGACATATGCATGATGATTTTTTGTTTCCTTTTTTTATTAATTTCGAAATGCGAATAAAACTAACATTCTATATGCCTTCTTTTTGTTTTTTTTTTTTTTTTATGATTCAAAATAAAATTCCTATTCTAAATATGCATGATATAAAAAAAAAAAAACCTAATCCTAATTCGAACATTTTTTTTTATTTTTTCTTTTTATTTCGAAATTAACAATTGCCAAATAATCAAGGGTGTAGTACTATTTGTAGTAGCGGTCCTTATATATCGTATTAACAATCGAAATATGGTCGAAAAGAAAAAATCTCTATTTGACAGGGCTTCTTCCTATACCTATGAATTCCATTGGACCCAGAAATGATACATTGGAAGAATCTTTTGGGTCTTCCAATATCAATAGGTTGATTGTTTCGCTCCTCTATCTTCCAAAAGGAAAAAAGATCTCTGAGAGCTGTTTCCTGGATCCGAAAGAGAGTACTTGGGTTCTCCCAATAACGAAAAAGTGTATCATGCCTGAATCTAACTGGGGTTCGCGGTGGTGGAGGAACTGGATCGGAAAAAAGAGGGATTCTAGTTGTAAGATATCTAATGAAACCGTCGCTGGAATTGAGATCTCATTCAAAGAGAAAGATATCAAATATCTGGAGTTTCTTTTTGTATATTATATGGATGATCCGATCTGCAAGGACCATGATTGGGAATTTTTGGATCGTCTTTCTCCGAGTAAGAGACGAAACATAATTAACTTGAATTCGCGACAGCTATTCGAAATCTTAGTTAAAGACTGGATTTGTTATCTCATGTTTGCTTTTCGTGAAAAAATACCAATTGAAGTGGAGGGTTTCTTCAAACAACAAGGAGCTGGGTCAACTATTCAATCAAATGATATTGAGCCTATTTCCCATCTCTTCTCGAGAAAGAAGTGGGCTATTTCTTTGCAAAATTGTGCTCAATTTCATATGTGGCAATTCCGCCAAGATCTCTTCGTTAGTTGGGGGAAGAATCCGCCCGAATCGGATTTTTTGAGGAACATATCGAGAGAGAATTGGATTTGGTTAGACAATGTGTGGTTGGTAAACAAGGATCGGTTTTTTAGCAAGGTACGGAATGTATCGTCAAATATTCAATATGATTCTACAAGATCTAGTTTCGTTCAAGTAACGGATTCTAGCCAATTGAAAGGATCTTCTGATCAATCCAGAGATCATTTCGATTCCATTAGTAATGAGGATTCGGAATATCACACATTGATCAATCAAAGAGAGATTCAACAACTAAAAGAAAGATCGATTCTTTGGGATCCTTCCTTTCTTCAAACGGAACGAACAGAGCTAGAATCAGACCGATTCTCTAAATGCCTTTCTGGATATTCCCGGCTATTCACGGAACGTGAGAAGGAGATGAAGAATCATCTGCTTCCGGAAGAAATCGAAGAATTTCTTGGGAATCCTACAAGATCCATTCTTTCTTTTTTCTCTGACAGATGGTCAGAACTTCATCTGGGTTCGAATCCTACTGAGAGGTCCACTAGAGATCAGAAATTGTTGAAGAAAGAACAAGATGTTTCTTTTGTCCCTTCCAGGCGATCGGAAAATAAAGAAATAGTTAATATATTCAAGATAATTACGTATTTACAAAATACCGTCTCAATTCATCCTATTTCATCAGATCCGGGATGTGATATGGTTCCGAAGGATGAACTGGATATGCACAGTTCCCATAAGATTTCATTCTTGAACAAAAATACATTTTTTGATTTATTTCATCTGTTCCATGACCGGAACAGGGGGGGATACACGTTACACCACGATTTTGAATCAGAAGAGAGATTTCAAGAAATGGCAGATCTATTCACTCTATCAATAAGCGAGCCGGATCTGGTGTATCATAAGGGATTTGCCTTTTCTATGGATTCTTACGTATTGGATCAAAAACAATTCTTGAATGAGGTATTCAACTCCAGGGATGAATCGAAAAAGAAATCTTTATTGGTTCTACCTCCTCTTTTTTATGAAGAGAATGAATCTTTTTATCGAAGGATCAGAAAAAAATGGGTCCGGATCTCCTGCGGGAATGATTTGGAAGATCCAAAACCAAAAATAGTGGTATTTGCTAGCAACAACATAATGGAGGCAGTCAATCAATATAGATGGATCCGAAATCTGATTCAAATCCAATATAGCACCTATGGGTACATAAGAAATGTATGGAATCGATTCTTTTTAATGAATAGATCCGATCGCAACTTCGAATATGGAATTCAAAGGGATCAAATAGGAAATGATACTTTGAATCATAGAACGATAATGAAATATACGATCAACCGACATTTATCGAATTTGAAAAAGAGTCAGAAGAAATGGTTCAATCCTCTTATTTTTATTTCTCGAACCG
>CM024575.1:54501141-54761141 GCA_014182395.1 Eucalyptus sp. ANBG9806169 | reverse complement strand
CAAGAGAATCTGCTTATGTTTTGCAAACTCACCCAATTGTCTACTTGAGGCAAAGAGGCGACACTAATTTGAGATTCATTTTGAACATCCAAGGAAATGCCCATATAAAATGCTCTAAGTCTTTAGGGAGAAAGTCATCAAATGGTATAGCTTATAAGGAAATTAATCGTCATAGGCAAAAATAACATGATGGCCTGGAATTTCATGTTCTTTAGTAATCTCATGGCCATTTGTTAACATAATACTTATTTTAAGATTAATGATTCTTTTAGATATTTGACTACTAAAAGTTCTGATACATGATCTAGATCCAATAATTGCGATTAGCATGAAAGGTGCAATTGAGGTTAATTATAAGATAATCCAAATGTTGATCTGTATTGTCTTGTTCACTTTGTCAAATTGATCAAAATTGCACTTTCTTTTTTGGTCGGTACCTCACAACTCGCTGTAGATATGGCCAACGTTCATGGGGGCTTTGCCTTATTTTTCCATGAACGAGTCCAAACAAATACCAATTTATTTGATATTTCTTGGCACAACAACACTTGCACTACAAATTAACAATCTCAAACCTCCGTTATTTATCTCTTTTTTTTTTTTTTTTTTTTGCGAAGTAATTTATAGGCACATTTTTTTGTTGATTTGCTAATAATAATTTTATCATTTTATAATCTTGATCTTTCTCTTTAGGAGAAGTTGTGGGTCAAGTCAACGGCAATAATCACGTGTTCCGTGGAATTGGCCCCAGCAAACTTTCAGTTTGCCCATGGTTGTTTCGTGGAGTTGGCCCAACCGTGATAATCACGCGAAAGGGAAAAACCCTGCACATATAAATGAAGTAGATGGCCCTTGTAAGTTTGCACATGGTCAAGTAGAAGAAACAGAAATAACGCACAAAACACCATTATAAACATGAAGGGTCTTTTATTCTGTTTGTGGACTTGGGTGTTGTTGGTATTGATGGGAAGTGGAAGAAGAAGCATGGGGTGCTTGAAAGAAGAGAGGAATGCACTCCTCAAGATTGAGGCCGCCTTCAACCGCCCGAATGGGTATTCTCTTCTGTCTTGGAGTGATGACGGTGGTGACTGCTGTATCTGGGAAGGCGTGGAGTGTTATAGCACCACTTCACGGGTGACTCAACTATGTTTAGGTGGTATACTATCATGGGGATCGCCTCAGCCTTGGGTTATTAATGCGTCTTTATTCCTTCCTTTGGAGAAACTTCAAGTGTTGGATTTAAGTTCGAATTATCTCTCAGGTCTCTCTCTCTACTATTTGTTTCTTTTTATTATCCTTCTAATTAATTGTTTACTTATCGTAATCATACAAGGGTAATACAAACTACAAAGTGGATTAAGTGATTTGGTGACAAATAAATGATTGCACAAATGATGCACTTCCTAAAGTAGTTGATAGCAAATATCACAAATTGGTTAGGAGACTCATCTCCATGGTAAAGATATGTCTGAAGAGAATTAGCTCAATAAGCAGTGATTTACCAAATGCCGACTTTTCTGCCATCACAAAAAATGTGACTTGTTTGCATTTTGCAACCCAACGGAGTTGACTTGAAGGGCACTTGTTTGGAAGTGGACCAAAATCTACTTAATACTTTTATTTGTGACTTCCTCTCAAGAATAAAAAATAAGAAAAAATAAAATCATGTTTCATCATATTATGAAAGAACTATAAATAATTCTACTTGCTGATATTTACATGTTTGGAAATGTTTTGAGCGTTTCATGATATATAAAGGTCAAATTGCAAGAGTCATGCGGTTTGCTAAAAAATTAAAATCACGAAAAGTAGATTGATAGAGGGGATTAATTTAGTGGGAAGAGAAAGGATCTTCCAGTTAGTCACTAGTAGTGTAATGTTTGGATAAAGGGAAATAAATGGACCGGAAATAATAAGATTACAACATACCAGGAAGAATTATATATAGTCATGTGTCCTTTATATCCCTCATATAAAGGGTTGGGAAGGATCAAGGGGACTAATACTTTTATCAAAAATCTTTTTTCTTTTTCACACATTTTTTCTATGTATTTCAAATTAAAAATACATAAAAGTACAATAAAGTGATGATGCATTATTTCTTTTCTTTCCTCATTTGATCATTCCTTTCTCTAGCATCCAAATAATATTATGACTTATTTCATTCATTACCTTTTTCTTCTTTTCTCTTGTAATTATTTTAATTTCTTATTTTATATTTCATTACATCTTCCAACATCTATATTTATCTGGATGCACGGACTTGTGCCCGGTAGGAGAAAGCAAATGATTCCAAAATCCCAACCACCCTACCCATGCATCCAGACTTGCAAGAAAATCGAAATACCTCTTGGTGCTTTTCAGGTCAACCCTTAGTCTATTTAGATAGGGAAAGTCACGTTACGTATTGTGCAAATAAGGCGATCTAACACAAATAAACGTAAATAAAATAGGATAATATATTGCATATTGATTATATTTACGTGATTCAATCAATGTGATCTACATGTACTTGGAAAGAACAACTAGAAATTCCATACATAGATAAGATTGAAAGGGTTGCACTTTTTCCACTTTCTATTTTGCTAATACAATCCTTATATAGTGTTTAGACCATTTTATTCCTAGTATGCCCCACTTGTTTACATTATCAAATTATTAAAGTAAGGCCCAATTATTCCACTTTGTCTCTCTCTCCATCTCTCTCTCTATCTCTCTCTCTCTCCGCTTCGCTGCTCTTCTCTTGAATGTATCCATATTTGAGAAAGCCGAAATTAAAAGCGAAGCTTTAGGGATGAAGTACTCCCAAATGAGTAAACAATCTCCCCCCCTCCCCCCACCGATTGACCTCCCTAATTTTCATCACTACTAGGCCACTTGTAGTCATCGCGGCCTACCCTTGCTTGCCCCGCCTCACTTTGTCGACACAGCCCTGCCTCCATTCGAGCCATACGATGTTGTTGACGACCTAGCACTTGGCCTCTAAGCTCGACAAGGCTACCTAAGCCTCCTCCTTGCTCCCAACCCCCACCTTCTCTCTTCCGCTTTCTTGACATTGCGGTAACGCCCCGCCGGGGCTCAATGGTAGCCATCAACCAAAAAACACAATTGTGCCTATTACTGGCCCCTTTTGACCTTAGATCGACCCAAATCCTAAGTCCAATCGAGCCTTAGACATATGATCTATAGCTTGGTTGACCTCAGATTTGGAATGTGAGGCTCAATTGTGCCGACAAACTTTGAGCTTGAAGACACTAAGGACAAACCATGATAATGCTAGCGAAGTCAAAGGTGAGGGTGTTGACCTTGGGCAAAGGTCTCTATCACAGTCCGCATATGTCGTTAAATCTATCTAAATTACTCTGGAAATCATTAATGCCTTCATAGAGCTCCTTAATCTCTTTATCCATTCTCCAAATGGAGTTGTTATCAATCCTCTAGCCAATTTATGGGTCATCCGGTACTCTGCGACCCAAATGACCCTCTCGTCTTTGGATGGCACCACAAGAGAATTGGTCCATGGGATGCCATCTGAAAGCTTCTTCCTTATATGGATAATTGTAAATTCACTCTTTTGAAATTTAAATACCTCAGCACAAGAACCATATTAAGATTGATTTCCCATTTTCTTTTCCTTTTGCTTTTCTTTATATTTCTTTTTTCTTTTTCCCTCTTTCCGTGTTTCCCCTTCTCCTTTAGTCAGTAAAATTACCATTTTGATTTTGATCTTATTACATGGTGACCAATTTAAACTTAAACTTTTCAAATTTGTTGATATATTCCTACATCTTTGCAAGAAATTTCAATAAAGTTTTTTCTATCAATTGCCACTGGAAATTGCTGACGTGACGGTCCAATCATTGTCAATCATCTTACATGACATGGCCAGTGATTTGACTTGTATAATTCTTGATGAGATGATGTCGTTTTGCATGCTTTTTAAGATTTTTTTTTTTTAACCTTTCCCTTTCTCTTTTTTCTTTTCTTTACTTTCTACTCTACTGTTCATCTTCTTCCTAGAAAGCTAAGACCATCGAGTCACTCCGTCTCCACAACACCACATTTCCCCAAAAGATCTCGCTGGAACCCTAGCTATCCCGGCTAGTAGCAAAGAATCCTTTATTTATTTATTTTTATTGGAGAGTATTGTTGAGTTTTTGCTCATTCAATGTCCTATAAAATGTTGTGCTCTATATTAGGTGACTCCAGATCGGTCGTTGCAAAATCTATGCTTTGTGTTTTCTTTAATCCTTTTACTTAAGAGCATGAAACTATTGTTTCAAACTCCTCACTCTCTGCTATGAAGAATCCTACTATTTTTACCTCTGACTTTTTTAGTGCCTAAAATGTCGACCTTTTTCTTTCCCCCTTCAGCTAATGCAAGCGTCTTGTCATCCTTCAACATTGTTGTTCATCGTTTCCTCTTCTTTTTTCAAATTTCTTTGTTTTAGCAAGTGGTGAAAGTTTGGTACATGGCTTTCTTGACTCACAAATGCACCCTTCAAAGAGCTTTGTGTTTTTTTTTTCTTTTGCTTGTTCTAAGTTTTAGATGGATCTTTAATTGCTTTCACGTTTTTCTCATTGCCACAAGTTGAGAACAAGAAGCACCGAAAATGATAAGAATGTCGCTGATTTTAAGGAGTTTCAAGATCAAAGCCCTTGGATCCCAGCAACCCCAACCAAGCAGTTTTTACCCGGCCGAAACATTCTACCACCATGAACGATGAATAGGAGCTCTCTAAGGAAGAAGATGAACACTAGCACATAGAAAGAAAGAAAAGAAAAAAGGAAGAAAGAAAAGGGCAAAAACAGAAAAATCAGAAAAATATGCAAAACAATGTTGTTTCATTAAGAATTGTGCGTGTCAAATCATTGGCTGTGCAATGTAAAATGACCGTTGATGATTGAATATAACGTCAGCAATTTCTAGTAGCAATTTGCTAGAAATATTACGTTGGAATTTCATACAAATGTTTAGGATTATTTGGAAATTTGAAGAGTTTAGGACTAATTAGTCTCCGTACAATAGATTTAAAATTAATTCGGTAATTATTCCCATTTAGTCTTTGTTCGCTTTCCCACTTCTTTTCTCACACACAAACCCACCATGGACGCTCATATAAGCCTTGTGACCCTTGAGCTACCGTTGTTTGGTGGAGTTTCCCCCTTTCTCTCTCTTAGCCCAAGGCTGAGCCGCCATTTCTGAGGACTACCTTGACCCCAAAAAATGCTTATTAGGAATGCAAGCCCAATACTATGCCATGATGTTGTCCGCCATTTCATGAGGAGGCGGTTACCTTGCACAAGCAAGCCAAAACTAATGCTTATTAGTCGAATGCAAGCCACATGACAATACTATGCCATGTATGTTGTCACGTGATAATTACAGATGTAAAGTAAAGAAATGTCAGGTGGGGAGCACATAGCTATCTCAGCTTTGCTAGTTAACTAAATAAAATAAGTACTGTTAAAGGCACAAACTACTCGCTTATGAAATTGGTTTACAAACAAAGCGATAGAATTTTTTTTATGCTCGGATACATTGGAATAATTGATTTCTACCTATTAATAAGTTCTCCTCATCATGAGCATATAGTTATTCTTGGTATATTAAAGATAGTTAGATATATGATATCTATAAACAATTAATTAACCATAATGCATGCATGAATCTTTCTATAATCAGATTTAAACGGAACGCTACACTTGAAGAAATTGAAGAGGCTAGATCTACATGGCAATCATCTGCAACGAGTCCCCTCATTATACAAGCAAACTTCAATGGAGGCCCAAAATTTTTCTTCCAATCAGCTTGAAGGTACATGTAAAATGGAAGACAGTGCCTTGATATGTAAAGTTTGATGTTGAGAACCTTTTGTTAATCACAGGTGTGAATCTTGAGGTGCTGGATCTTCAGTCGAACAATTTGGTGAATGATGCTCTCACGAACATTACGATGATGACATCTCTTAAGGCCTTAAACATAAGTAATTGTGAATGGGATGCCCCTTCGAAGTTATTGGAAGGTACTTCTATAGAAAGGCTTTCGTTTATCATTATTAACTTATCATAGAAGCACATATAATTGTTTGACCATAAGTAAACCAATGTCATGCTTCAATGTGTTATGATGTATGGATCCTTACAAGTTTATTTATTTATTTTTCAAACTTTTCCTTGATCTTTGAAGATTAAAGTTTAGTCCCCATGCTTTTAGTTTTCTGCAACTTTTTGTGTGGGCCAATCTGAATAATAGTGTAACAACATAACAGATTCAAGGAGCCATAGCTAAGAATATTAAATACTGACACGACAGTATACCGGCGGAGGTCAAATATTATATAGGAATCATAACCAAATTAAATGCAAAAGTTAATCAGAAATCAATATCAAACAATATTTAAAGTTTACATATTAAACCACAATGGTGGTCAAACTTCAGGGATTGCAAGTGTCAATAAATTCAACAAAGCCATGAAGCCTAAGAAATTAAATGACACTAAAGCTCAAACAAAGCAACCTTAATGGACATACATGTTTACATTGATTTTTACTTTATCCTTTCTACTTATTTTAAATGTTGCAGATCTTTCACTTTGACTTCTTCTTTTCTTCTATTTCAAAACACCCACAACATACACAACTGTGGAGATATAGTTTTTTGTATTATTTTTAAATTAAGTTATATTTTAGATTTTGATAGTATAGTAAAAACCAAATTATTTTGTACTTTTCACAAAGCAAAAAAAAAGACGCATATCATCTGTTGTCTATGGTAATACTTCTTGATTAAATTACCTATATAAATGAACGATAATAAGGGAGTCAATAACCTTAAGTTGTGAGTTGAGAGAGAGTGAAGAAACTATTGTTACCTTGAATGGTAATTAACTTATAAGACTTAAGTTATTCTTAATAATAGTGTCGTTGCAAAGTAATAAACTTTGTGAGAGAGAGAATTTGTTGCGTGCAAAATATGATAATAAGACATTATTTTATATGTGGCTACTAGCTCCAAGGATGAAGGCACTAGGTTTAGGCAGCAATAGAATGGCCTATCTCAAAAAGTATAAGTGCATCATAAATTTTAAAACATATCACCAAAGTCCAACCAAATTTTCAAAATTATCAAATTGATGCATTGTGATTTGGCTAACTAGAAAAACATGCATAGTAATAATGTAGCGCGCACTAAGCTCCACATAAAAGAAAAAAAAAAGATTTTTAATTTTTTTAAGAGAGGAAAAAACATAAAAATAAAAAAGGGAAAAATGATGAGAATTGCAAAATAAAAAAAATAAAAATCTAAAACCACCAACATAGCCCCTCAGGGCGGCCATATAAATTGTCTATCAAGAAAACAATTTATAATACTAGTTAATCATGAAATTTATTCAATTTGAAATTAATCCTACAACATATATTGTTTAAATATATTATATTTATCATTTCAAATTTAACTTATTTCGTCACATGATTAAAATTAGTAAATAAGTTTTTATCTTTTGGGTTTGTCATTGAAGATATTATCTCTTATTTGGACAAATAAGTAGGCTTTCCCTTATCTATCAATTTTATATGTATATTGTTAAAGTCGGAGCTATGTTCACTCTTATGCTCAACATATGATACTTCACTTCAACTTAGAAGCATTGGCTTATTGATTTGTCATCAACAAGCTTTAATATTTATTGAGTTAAATATAAGTAAAAAGACAAAGCGCCTCATAAAAATTTCCAACACTCATCTTTTTCAACCTTTATTACTCATTGATTAAGTATTTGAAAAAAAAAAGTGAGTAAAGATAATGTACCTTGAAATATTAAATTTAACCATCCAATTTAAGTTTACTCCACATATGCCACTTAACTAATATATGTGATTGCCTTGCGGTAAAACTTTGCCTCATGGGATGCATTTGGCTATTAAGTTATAAATGATTGTTGATACCTAAATTTTGACTAAATATTTAGGTATAAATTGCATAAAATATTAGGAGCCAATTCGGCCCTAACAAAAAAGGATTTTCACATCTCCTCGGTATTAATATTATTTGCATCTACTGGGCTTTATTTTTATTTTATTTTCCCTTATGTTACCTTATTTCGGATAAATAAAAAATAGAAAATAATAATTTTTTTAAAAAGGGCTAGAAGGAGCTCGGGGGCTGGGTTGGTTTTTTTTTTTTCTCCCTGCGCACAGGCCCGGGCCTGGCTTACCCTAGATTCCCCCTCGGCCCAGCCCTCTCTCTGCCTTCTCTCTTCCTCCTCTGCTGCACGGCACCGAGGACACTGCGGAGCAGAAGCAGCTAAGGGTGGAGTAGGTAGGAGACGGTGCAGGAGAGAGGAGGCACAGAGCTAGGCCTGCTGCGAAGTGGATGGTGAGGGAAAGTCGAAAAGTCTTCTCGACCAAGAGAGGACCTTGTCGGCGTGCCAAGGACTAGCGATCGGAGCACCTCCGTCGACCGGGCTCCTCGCCTATAAATAGGGGGCCACGGGCTCGATTGAAGGAGGAGGAGGAGGGAAATCCGAAAAATAGAGCATCTGTGAGGGGGACCGAGAGCAATTGTCGAAGAAAGGGGGATCGGAGAGGTTGAAGCAGAGAGAGAAGTCGGCCAAGAGTGAAATCAGAGGAGATCTGAGCGAGAGGGCTTCAACCAACACCTCAACCATGTGTGAGCTTCGTCCGGCATGCTCGCCCAGCGGACGCTCTCGCGAGCCAAACCAATGAGCCTTCCCCGACCATGTTCCGTGCCCTTTTTTGGGGATGTTGAGTTGGAGACCGCGGCCGTCTAGCTCACGTGAGCTCCAGCCACTAGCCGTCCCTTATCACGCCGTCACGCGTGTTCTAGTTTGTGTTGAAAGCACCGGCGCCGGTTCCGATCCCATCCAAGCCGAGAGTCCCCCGTTCCAAATGTGCGTGCCACCCGCTCGACGGAATGTCTAAACCAGATCTAAGCTTGTGCTGAGAGTGCTCGTCTCTGAGATTGTTGGTTTGTCGTGTCGCCTTATCCTTGGCCATCACTACCGCCCTGTCTTGGTCAAGGCCAATGCGTGCAAGTGTCACTGGAGCATGGTTTACAGTTGGAGGGTGGACCCTTCTGGCAAAACATCGAGAAGGAGGAGCTCTCGATGAGGTCCAAGGAATAAGACAGCGCGGGTGCAAGGGGGAGCTCGAGTCGGGTCGGGTCCAAATCATTCTCGGGTCTCGGGTTCAACCGGCTCGGGCATGAGGGCTTTCCTTTTTAGTCCACGCACGGGCCGGGCCGATCGCTGGACCAGGCTCAATAAATGAGCCCAGTCTAGTCGGGGCCCTAGTTGGCCTTGGCCCAGGTCGGGTTTGGATATCCGACCCGGGTTCGGTTGTTTATATTATAATATTATATTATTATTTTAATATATTTAAAAGTATTTTTTAAATATTAAAAAAATATAATTTTTTTTTTCCAAAAATTAGAAAAAAGCTTAAAAAAAGGTTTCTCAATAATTTTCTCCAAAAAAAAAATGCATGAAAAATCCTTCAAAAAAATCAAACTTCAAGATTTAAACAATATTAGATATCAAAAGGGTATTAGTTGATTAACTAGTGTAATCAAATTTACGATTTCTTTAATAGCGACTGCTACTTGAAAATGACTTATAATTAAAAAAAATTGAACTAAAAGTTGCAAATTGTGGGCTTGAGAGAGCTTAGGCTAAGCTCAGATTTAGCAAGCCATTAGCCTTCGCGCCCCACAAGAGGGCACAAGGAGGTCGCGACATGATCGATTTATTATTCTCGAAATTCTAAGTCTTTAGGATAAATATGCACATTGTAGATGAAGATAAAATATATTGAAATAACTTATTCATGTAATCTAAAATTTAAATTAGAAATAGAAATATGAAAATATGTCTTATTACATCAATGATATTCATATTTGGAAACATACCTTTTTCAGTGCAATCATAAATACAAATTTTATTTAGTTTTCTAAAATTAAAATAAAATGATTTGAATGGCAGCTTACTTTATATCTTATTTTACTTAATATTCTCTGACTTTAAATATTACAATAACATTAATTTCTTAAACATTTAGGAAATTTGACTTATTTCACACTTTGCAATTTATTTAGTTTTGCATCCTCTAAAATTCACTTATCTGAAATATAGCTTATTTCATAAGTTCTACTCAAATTTTGTTTTAATGGTTCAATTCAAATAAAATTTAACTAATGGATAAGGAGAAAATGATCTCAAGTTTTGATTTGGTTGAATGACAATCACATTTAAAGAATACGATGTTAATAAGGAAATCCACATAATCTATCATAAAAATTATAATTAAATCGAATTTGTGAAGAAGCTATTACTCTTATCTAATTATTTTTTTGTACATCTATTTAGTTACATTTTTAGATTAAACTTTTTCTTCCATGTCTTATATGCCCAATTTTTGTGTACGAAACAATTTATAATAGTGTAATTGATGTTACAAATCTATAATATACATATAAAGCTATCTTTTAAATATTGGTGTCCACTGCCTAAATTACTATCGTACACTTTCACAGTTACAATCCCATAATTTTAGGATAACTAAGGTTGAGAAGAACTCGGCATCTTCATTACCATTGCCCATCACTGCATCCGCCCACTGCGGCATTCAGACCCATCATGACACCATGAAGCTCAGTTGCTATTACCACTAGTCAAAATCACTGCTACAAGAGAACCGTGCACGACCTTCGACATGAGCCATTATGACTTCAGATATGAAGTATGGCCTCATGGAGGGGAAGCGAGCTAGCAGTATGCATAGCGAGCTAGGACGACGGTGCAAATGGTAGTGGAGGATGGGGGGTGGCGATGGTGAGTTGCTGCGAAGGACATGGAAGTGGAAGGGTGGAGAAGAAGAAGGGAAAATAAAAAAGAGAAGTTAGCACCATTAAAAATGTTGGAGCAGATGCAAAAAAAAAATAATAATAATAACTAAAAGGAACAAGAAAAACACATGATCTCACACTGCACTTAATGGAGGATCACATCGAATCCTTTTGGCAAAAAAGTTTCAGAAACTACAATGAAATTAATCCTTAAATCTAGTATTAATATCAACTTTAGACTTGATTTCCAATTTGATTAAAATTTGTCAAACTCCAGAAGTAATTAAGTTTCTTCTTTTTTCGTTCTATTAATGTAGCGTAGAGAATAGGGGAAATGAAGCATTGTGCTGATGTGATTCAACTTTAGAGTTCCATCTTATCAAAATTTTCTATTTAGCGATGATACTCATAGTTGCAGCGTCTACTTCAGGCTTGTGCGGATTGAGGAATCTTGAAGAGCTGCATATTAATGGAAATGGATTGTGGGGTCCTCTTCCGTCTTGCTTTTGCAATATGACCTCACTCCGTGTGCTCAATGTCGAAAGTAACAATTTTAGCGGGGCCATTCCTTCATGTCCACTCTCTAATCTCAAGTCACTTGAATCTATTGATTTTTCTCGGAATGCTTTTGAAGGCTCACTTTCACTTGCTTCCATAGCCAATAATTCAAACCTTGAGATATTGTACCTCCACGACAACCGGCATCGTCTGGAAGTAAATACAGAAGAACCCACTTGGTTTCCTTCATTTCAACTAAAGGAGTTTAAATTATCAAATTGTGTGCTCAACAAAGACGCAAATGGCATAATTCCCAGCTTTTTGAAAGAACAGTATGCCTTGAAATGGCTTGAACTCAACGACAATGGAATGATAGGAAAGTTCCCAAATTGGCTATTGGACAACAATGTGAACCTAACAAGGTTGGAACTCAACGGCAACCATTTGTCAGGTGCTTTTTATTTGCCTTCCAATTTGAATCTTGTTAGCATGTGGTGGTTAGATGTGTCTGCTAATATTATTGACGGAGAGCTTCCATCTTGGATTGGTTCTATCCTCCCAAATTTGCAAAGTTTCAACATGTCAAACAACTTACTGAAAGGTAGAATCCCTCCCTCAATGGGCAATATGAGCCAATTGAATTCATTGGACTTGTCGAATAATGGATTCACAGGAGAGATACCAGAGACACTAGCTACAAATTGTATGATGCTTTCTACATTGAAACTGTCAGGCAACAATTTGCAAGGCCAAATGCTACCGGAAAATTCTAACTTGGGAAATTTGTACATTTTGGATCTAGCTAGCAATAATTTCACAGGGGACATATCACCTGGTATATTGAATAGCTCCTTGGAAGTCTTGGATGTAAGTAATAATTCCTTATTCGGAATGCTTCCCAATTGGATTGGAGATTTGCCAAACTTGCAAGTGCTTATGTTATCGAGTAATTTATTAGAAGGTCCTTTATCATCGAGTTTCTGCAACATACATTTTCTCTTTCTTTTAGACCTTTCAAGTAACAACCTCGGGCCGAACATGCCCCCATGTACCAACGTTGCATATATGAGGTTCTTGCATTTAGCAAATATAACACTCACCGGGCATTTTCCTGAGTTTCTTCTCGGAGGTTCATCGATTGTCACATTGGATCTAAGACAAAATGCATTGTCAAGTGAGGTCCCTAACTGGATCGGTTCACTTCGGAACCTGAAGTTTCTTTTGCTACAAGGAAATAATTTTGAAGGTTTAATCCCTCGGGATCTATGTCTGTTGAAAGATATGAGCATATTGGATCTCTCCAATAATAATCTTTTTGGAGAAATCCCTTCTTGTTTGAAAGATGTGAGATTTGGAAACAATGAGCTAACTACATACTTATATGGTTTCTTAAGCTCGAATCCTATACTAGGGGATGTTTTGTTGATATTAGAAAAAAGTAGAGTTCACGACAAAGAGGAGGTTGGAATCGTATAAAGGTAACATTCTAGAACTCATGTCGGGAATGGATCTCTCGCGGAACAATTTGAGAGGCTTTATTCCTACGGTGGTCGGCTACTTGAGTGAACTTCGAGCATTGAACTTGTCACACAATCATTTGACGGGATCGATCCCAAAAACGTTTTCGAATTTAAAGAACATAGAGAGCTTGGACCTATCCTACAACAACTTAAGTGGTCCCATCCCTCCACAACTAACAGAGATCTACACCCTGTCAAATTTTAGGGTGGCTTACAACAACTTGTCTGGCAAGACACCAGACCAAAAAAATCAATTTGGAACTTTTGGTGAAGAATGTTATGAAGGTAACCCTCTTCTTTGTGGACTACCATTAACAAGATGTGATGGATCAAATACACTGCCATTTGTTAATCGTACTAGGGAGGATGACTCTTGGAGAGAAGCCTTCTTGTGGAGCTTTGCAGGATCATATGTGGTAGCGTTCTTTGGGGCGGTTCTTTTTCTCTATGTAAACTCGTATTACCAGTTCGTTCTAGTCAAGCTTGTTCGTAAACTTATACCGTCGTTTCCCTAAGTTGAGAATATTCTTCTAAGCATTTTATGATGGAAAAATACAATGAAACATTGGAGAACTTTTGTTTTATAGGATTATGAGCATTTGAATCTTGACTGCATTTGAATGGTTGACTCCCCACAGTGTTCCTATTATATTCCTTGTCCTACTAATGTGAATATTAGGATATTTGATTTGTTTCAGAATTTAATATTCATTAAATTGTATCACATACAGACATTAGGAACATTTGCATTACTAGTACTAAAAAAATATTAACCAAAATTAAAATTATTTCTTTTATCTTAAAGGAAAAGGGAAAACGAAAAAGGCGAGACCAAGCCTGGTATAGGCCGGCCCGGCCTCCTTTTTCCTTGCCCTTCCTTCTCTTTGCCTGAGCCAACCCTTGTCTTTTCCTCCTTCCCCCTCTCTCCACATGTGCGACAAAAGAGCACAGAGGAAGGACGACACTGAGAGGGAACACGATAGAGTGAGGACATCGCGTGCGACGCTAAGGAAGGACGTTCAGTCGGGGCAGCTAGCAAGGCGAGAATCCATGTGCATCTAGCCACTGTCTCCGAGCCAGATAGGGATCCCCACGGCTGAACCTAATTCCGCAAACCTCTTTACCCTGCTTGACCTGTCCTATCTTGAGTGAGGTGAGTGTCGACTCCATTTCTTTATCTCTTGCTCGTGCCAAACCTGAATGAGTTGGCTTTTGTTGAATTCGAACGTTGAGAGTTGATTTTTTTTTAGGTTGGGTGTGCGCTTGAGCTCCAAACTGGTCAATGTTTTCTTCCCCACTCGTTGCTCACGATGTGTTCGTTAGAATGCCCGAACCAAGTTAGCACATGGTTCATTCTGTTTCTGGGTTCATTGTTTTCTTGGAGTCTTATGTTCTAATGCCATGTGAGAGCTATGCTGGAACGGAAATAACATTGCTGATCACTCATGAAACATAAGAGTCTATCTCCACATGTTTCTCTTTTCTCAATGTCCTCCGGTTTTTGTTCGTTTCGTTAAGTTGCAATAAAAGGGTAGCGTCTGACAAGCAGCAATGGTGATGGTGTTCGCGGACAATGGCAATCACGAGAAAATATTGGATACCTAAGTGCCACGCAATCCGTGCTCTGAACCGTTCAGAGCGTGACACCTGTCCGCTGGCAGGTCTACATCTGCTCTCTCTCTCTTCTCTCCCACATCGTTCCAGTTCAAACGAACGCGCGGGCGGAAAAGCTTGGCATTCTCTCTCCTCTGTCTTGTCTCTCCTCTTTACCTTCTCTCTCTTCCTCCTCCTCCGACGCTCGACGCCATCTCCCGACGACGGTCTAGCGGTTCCTTTGACGGCCGTCACTCCCTCCCGACGACGGCCTTTCTCTCTCCACTCGACGGCCTCATCTCAGGGCTGCATTCTCTGGGCGCACTTCTTCCTAAATCGCGCCCTCTCCCGACGGCCCATTTCGCTCGCCTCTCTCCGTCCCCCCGACTCGCGACCGAGAAGGAATCGCTCCGCCCTGCTCGAAGCAGTCGCTCGAGAAGCCCTTAATCTGCGACCACAAGTCAGGTTTGATTTTATTTCCCGAGGTTTTATGTTCGCATCTTTGTTTTGGGGGAGAAAGCTTGGCCTAAATCTGCGATCAGAAGTTCACTGGTTTATTGCTTCTGATTCTAAGCGCAGCAACGCGAGAAGTAAAACTGCGACTGTCTCTCTCTCTACCCTTGTCTGGTTTTTCTGTTCTTGGCAAATTCGAAGATGAGCCCACTTCTGGATACATGATCTTAGGCCGACCCGTCAAGTCGAAGCCCGACGTAATCTCTCTGCTTCGCTCCACCGAGCTGTTGAATTGCTTGTGTCCGGGGGGTTTCAAGATTTTCCGGGGGGGGGGGGCAATCGCCTGTTCCGTCATTGCAGACTTCCAGGCGAGAAGAAATGTGCCCACAATGATCACCCCACCACCGAACCGCCTCCTTTGTCCTCTCTCGGTATGTCGTCATCCCTTCTCTGCTTTCGTTTTTCCCTCGTCGTTTGGTTTCAGGAAGCGGTGGGAATGTTATAAGTAAAAGAAAGGAATCAGGCCGTGAGGTTTCGCCTGAATTGTGAGAGATTAACACGGCCCCACGTCCCGTATATGGCGAACAGTATGATTTTTGAATGAAAGCGGGTTCGCATGAGCTATGAGCGTTGGTGGGGAACGAGCAAGAAAGTGGGTTTTGCTGAAAATTTTGATCTTGTTGAAGTTGGATTTAAGGGTAGGGATTTTCTTGGATCTTGGGCTCTCTCTCTCTTTCTTGGTCGCGCGAGCACGATCTTATGCGTGGAAATGCTTGTGTTGATCCGTTCTTTTCTTTCAGTGGGACTTTGATTGTGTATTTTCCCTTTGGAAATTGTGACTGGACTTTCGATTATATGTCCCTCCGCAAGCTGAACTGTGGACCCAATTTTGCTGCACGAAGTGGATTTTTAGATTAGGCTGCCGTAACAAAATCATGCATGGGTATCTATCTGTCTCGATTATTGACAAGTTGGGAGTCACGGCATTTCTGTTTGTTGAAAGCTAGTTAATCTTAGATGCTGTTTGTCAAGAAAATTATAGGAAGAGTAGACACTGAACTAATGTGACTCTTTCGATGAACTGAACACATGAGGAAGCTAATATTACTTGAGATCTCTTGGAATAGTTGGTGGGTGTATCTAGATTCATGAACACCCTGGAATTGAATTAAATGGTTGCATTTCTTCTATTGATAAGCATTTTCTGCTCAACTGCTCATGCTTTGTATCTGACTTTAGTGTCCATTTTTCTTGTTTTCTCATTCTCTTTTTTGGTTTTTCCGTAAAGGGAATTAGTCGAATTGCTTGTCATCAATGATTGCGGTTAACCTTTTGACCTTGTTTTTGCTCACACTCTGTCTTGAGTTACTTTTATCTTTTTAATTCTGTCGGTCTTACTGAGTTCATGGGACTTGGTGGTTCAAAGATTTTAATCTTATAATTTTGTCAATTTTGATTGTTCATATGGGTTCGTGCGTTGTGCAATATTATCTGAGAAGGCCATGCCAGAATGGTTAAATGGTTTATTTGTACGGATTTGTCACCTGACTGCACCTTTATGATTCAGCACTTTTCGTTACTCCTTTCCATGTGCTGCACGAAAAGCTTTTTGACTTTGGTTCCGTTTAGCTATTATAACTTTCTTAGTATAAGCAAAGTATCAAAACTAACGTGTTTACTTCTTAATATTACTTGCATTCAATTGTTACTTGGGTCACTTATGTGAGAATTTAGTGAGCATGGCAATAATTGGCTTTCATTTGATTCCACTGTGGAAGTACTCCATTTAGGATGTCATGGCATATTTGCTTCTTTTGACAAAGAAGATCACTACTCTAGAGTGTCCTTGCCAAATGAATCTTTCATATGGTGCATGATCAGAAAAATTTCGTTCATGCTGTAGTTATATTGGATTCATAGCTTTTAGGCTGATACTGAGAGTTCTTTGCCCATCATATGCCAGGTGCGTAATTTTGCAAAATGCACGATCAGTTTTAAATCATCATTATTTTTTCTCTCTGTAGAAAGCAATCTTTGTTATGCATTGATGAAGGCATGAGTTGAAGAAATCCTTGTTGTCCCAACTGCTCAACAGTGCTTCCATGGATGGCAAAAGCTCATCTGAGTTGAGCCTTCCCTGGTTCTGGATTATTGAGTATTTGGCAAAATTCGAGCAAGTTAAGCCATCCCTCTTGCATGGTAAATTGGTAATCACCTTCGACAGTAGCATTTTGCAAGTTTTGGTCCACTTTCTCATCATTTTTGTTGGGCATTCATATGGTTTATTCTTTTCAGGTATCATTAAATCGGCTCCAGAGTTACCTGCTCACCTGGGAAAAAATATGGAGGAAGTTGTTTCTTTGAGATGCTTGGAGGAGTTATGTGGCCCTAGAAATGGAAGCATGAACAGTACTTGGTCCTCATTGGGATCAAAGGCGAAAATTGATACATCAAAGAGCTGCAAAAATGTCCTACAGTAAATGTTCCATAATGTGAGTTCTAATAAATGATGCAGTGAAAATGCGTTTTATTTTCTTCATGACATCTTTCCACTGGTTCTGTTCTAATGATTGCTGAAGTTCGGTGTCTATTCCCCTGTTTATGAATTTGTTATATGTTAGGGCTCTGCATCTGATCTTGAAGTGACTGCAAATGAGTTGTTGAAATGGGACCTTCACTCATTTTTAACACACAAGAGAACCTCTGTGCCAAAAACTGCTCTAGAGGAGGTAAGCAGATCTTTCATCCAGTGCTGTCTATCTTCATGATATCCTCTTTCATTCTGGTTTAAATTGGTTTTTTTCTTGTTTTTTGGCAGCTGAAAGATACAATACTTGCAGGTACCCATCCACATGCTGATTTTAAAAAAAAGAGGGTAGATTGGCAGATGTTTGTCATTTGAATAGGACCGTCATTCATAATGGTGGACATACTGGACTTACATGTGCGCCTGATGTGGGAGACACATATGCTCCTAACACAGTTGATGAACCAAACTTGGTTTCTCGATCCACCAATCATGTGGAACCCTTGGTAGGAGATGACGGTATTAGGAAGTGTCTTCCCACGAAGAGGAACCATATTGATGTTCACTCTGAAAATATTGAAAGGAATTGTAATAAGGATCAACATCATGATGCTCATTCAGATGCTAAAAGGGCCAAACAGCAAGATTCTGATGAAATAAAGGACAGAGAAGAATCACCAGTTGTTCTAACTGGAAGATTAGGTTTCGAGAGAAATGATGGATGTTCTGACAGAGAGGTGGCTAACCTTGTCAAGGATCATATGGGGGCTGTGGATGACGACTAGTCGTTAGAGGGAGATGGGAGGCATTATGTTCAGCCAAGGACTTGTGATGTACTTTCCGATGGAATGGAGTGGGGGTTTTCCGTTGATGATCCCAAACGCGTCCATGACTCCATAGAGAAAACAAAGAAAAGTGAATCAGCTCGAGCATCGGAATGGGAGCAGACTTTTACCAGTCACGCAGAAGATTACGTGGTCCACGTTGTCGGGGAGGATATGTCCAGTGATGGTGATGAATATAGAAAAGAGCAGACAGCATCCTATAACATTAATGTTTTCAAAAACACATTTTGGTGATTTATATGATCCGATCTGGGATTTGAGGATTCATGATGTTTTCTTTACGAAAAAGCAATAACTTGTTAGTACTGTCTTGTCAATAATCATTCATGTTGTCTATTAAAGAGTGTAACCTAGTCTTCTCGAAAGATTGCCAACTATTGAATCAAGGAAATTTCAGGACGACTTTTTGATGGCAAGTATTCTTTTTAGTTTAACATGCCCTGAAGTTGAGGTTTCATTTTTTCCTTTTTAAATTTCTTTTTATACATTAGTTGCTGAATAATTTTGATGTTCACTTTCTCGCCTAAATTCTTCTCCAATTTGCTGTTCTTCGAGGAGTGCAATGATATGTTGTTGATTACTTACCTGGCCATGCTCGCCAATTGCTCAAGGTATGAACAAACTCTTGAATTATTTACTTTTGACATATTTTGAGTATGTCCAGGAGTCATAATTTAGGATGAAAATATTGCTCTGGACCATCTTCTGGGTGATAATGCTTGAGGATTGTGTATATAAATCAAACCACACCAGTCATGTGCCTTAAAGCTTATCCAATGATGCGAGTTATTAGCTGAATCTAGAAGAATATATACTATAAGTTGAAATTTTCATCGGGAACAATTCAACTGAGATGACATCTCCCTAGTATTTGACTTTTTGTGCAATTTACTTGTTAGGAATTGCTCCTACCAGATATGGTGTTGGGAAAACCTTCTCCAATATTTGGCTTGAGCAACACAATGCATTTGTTCTTTCACAAGGTTTCAAGTTAGTTTGTCCATAAGAAGCCTTGGAACATGATAAACCTTTGGTACGGGTTAGCTAAGCTTTGGGGAAAGTAGCAAAGTCAAGAGCTTTCTTTTGTGAAATATGCTTAATTTTGGTTTGTTCGCTTTATAACTTAGAAGTTTCTATGGTGCACAAACAAATTGATAATGACTGGATTGATATTAACTTGTCAATGGGTGGGTTTGCTCTCGACATTGCGAGGCTTCATTTCAGAAACTCAGATAATTCTTCTCCTTTCTGCAGCAAAATGAACGAGCTAATTGACAAATTGAACAGTCGAAGGGGAGGAAGGACCCCCTTTGTTTGAAAGATTCCTTATTTCTATCAGACCACCTTCAATTGATTATGGTTCTGCATCTCTTCCAGCATTGCGCTTGTGCATGACGCAAGATCATGGCCGACACATATCAAGCAAGTTCCTTTACCAAGGCCTATACCACATAGAAGATGGGATCAGGGAGATGAAATCAAAATCTAATATTAATTCTTATACATCCCCATTTTACTGGGGTTCTCTCACGATTTGCTTGGGATGTTCCACCCTTCTGGGCATTTCGTAGTTCCTGGGTTTAACCATGGTGAACTAGAGAACCTTGCTGCAAGATTTTCATATTTTATAGGCATGTTTTGACCTTTTGGTGTTGCCCTGAGATGATGGTCCTGGTATAGCTTTTAATATCTTGTAGTGATTCTATATATTAACTGAAATGGATTTTGAGCATTGTCGCCGAACTTGTATACGTGGATCCTGTAAAAGGCTCCTGCGTTCATTTCTATTTTCCATCTCTTTTATCCAATGACTTTGGCAACTTGCTAGGAGAAAGGGGCATTCTTTTAAGCCTTCAAGGATGTCATGTGGATGGTGTTTGTATTTAAAACATAAACGGTGTGATTTGTATAAATGAACAAATGTGTACAAACTTCATTTTCGTTTTATTCCAGCTCTCATTGGGAGTATTTTACGACATTCAGCATATAACAAGAAGCTTGGAATTTCTTGCCCATTGGCTTTGACCACTACCAAATGCGAAATCAATGAGAGAAGGAAACAAATTGCAAATTGGCAAAGTACAATTTCTTGTTGAGTCACCCCGGAAAAAGCTGTCTTAAAGATTCATACAAACGGTTCAGTGGAGACAACAATCCCATCGCCATCTGCATACAACCATTTTTTTGAAGTAGAATTGCAGTTCTCATATGAACGTGCACAATCAACACGAACGCATGGGTTCAGTCATTCATTACATGAAAAAGCAATGTACTTTTAATGGGAACATGACACATTTGTCGACAATAGCAATAGCTGCTTTGAAGCTTCGATGGGTCTCTTATGAGCTTTATTTGTGGACAATAGCAAAATCATGCACTTCACAGCATACAATGTGTCGACATGGAAGAAGAAAACATAAACCATGTCCAAAACAAAATGTGCTAAGCTGTTGAATAGGTGATCTTACTGCATCCATCAGCATCTGCACATCAGGATCAGCAACTTGCTGTCCATATTTGTGCAGGCCATGTTTGAACTCTTCAAATGTCAGATCTCCATTTTTATTGGTGTCCATCACGTCGAACAGCTCTTTGATATGATCCACTTGCTCATCAGGCAAATTGTCCACTACTACCTACATTAACAATGCGGGAAACACAATTCGAGTTTAACTTTGCACTAAGAACAACAATGAAATCCAACAAGGCAATGTTCAAGGACTCACTCTGAGAACTTTCTTCTTGAACTTATTCATCAAAGAGAATTGCTTTATCCTCGTCCGGACATTTTGTCCTAGTGAAACGTTGGGAGCCATGTCCACATTCTGTATCCACTTATGCTCTGCACGAATCAATTAAAAATACAACCTTAAAACTATTTGTCGCAAGGACCACCTTACCAGCACCTTCTGGCGTGGGTTCAAATATCTTTGCTTGAAGATCTGTAGGCAAATTAGCATATATCGGGCATATAATGAGTTCGGCAATTTTGGAGCCAAAACCCCTTACCTATGCTTCAAAAGCTCTTCCGCTGCTTCAATTTCCTCTTGAGCGACACTTGCTGTTTAGTGATGCAAGAGCAGACATCTTAAGTCAAAAACACTAACCCTTTCCAGTACATCAAAAGTTTTCTTCCTTAGCACAGCATCCGATGTGCACATGATGACGTTCTCAATCCCCTAGATTTTGCACTCTAATGATAAGAAGAATATAGAAAATGAAATGGCATAAAATCAACATCTTGCACTATAATAGCTGCAACGCAGCAAAATGGCTAGGAACAAATGATGAGAAATCTAGAGTTTCACTCTCACTCTCCTGTGAGATATCTCCTTCTGTGGTGCAAAGCAAGAACTCAATGGCATGTTTCTCTAATCTCCAAGGTAGAGAAGCTGAACAGAACATGCCTTAGCATGCCAATTGCTTGCCACCTTCTGGTTTGACTACCCCGAATTTCATTCTTTACAGCAGTTAAATCCTCCTCAGCATTATGAGCAACAGTTGGTTTGACTACCAACAGTTATGGTCCTGGTCATCATGTCAATAGCAGACCCTGTTATCAAGCCAATGTAACGTAAATGGCAACATCTCAAGAAGTGTGAAAGTTCAATCTCAAGGCGGCAGCTAAACTAGAATCTTAAAATCGAAACAAGGTAAGATCAGTGAAACCAGAATCTTGCGAACCCTTCAAGTTATGAGCAATGCGATCAGCCATGTTAAAGTATTCCTTCGCGTTGCGCAAGGCAGCAACTAAATTGGGGAGTGAGATTGGAGGAGCTTTTGGTCGGAGGCGGCAAAGGCAAAGGCGGCAGCCTGGTTCATTGGATGAAAAGATAGAAACCTTCCCAGAAAAGGGATGCTAAAAAATAGTTCAGAGGTAGAGGCGACAACGGTGGGGTCGTCCCATCCAAGAATTGTAAGTTACTTCGGCCAATTGGTATGTGTTTCTTCAGAATTGTTGAATTCATTCATCCCAGGACGCTCAATAGAGTTTGATAACCCCTATATAACAAAATACACAATTTATTTACATTTTACTAAACAACATGTCAAGATAAATATGTCTCAAAAGAACCAGGGGCAGTGAACAACGAAAATAAAAATGTTCTATTAAGACATCGTGGTTGCTCTGATATGTACTACATCCATCACCAATTAGCTGTGAACATGTAACAATTAAGCATATGATCATGTCATTAGTCATCTTACTCTTCTCATTGTAATAGCATAACATAGTGCTCCCATCACTTTACATGAATAAGCTCGATGCATGTTTCCCATTTTAAATTCAAGATTCTAGCTTCTTCCTTGACCAATACAATTATCCATTTCAAATCACAAAAAAATTCGTTTGCTCTTTGTAAATTGGGCATTGCATTGACATGACAAACATTAAAAAATACAAAAGCCTCACAAGACACTAACATTATAGTTTTAGTGAGATAATATCATATGAGATGCAGCATTACTTGCAATTTTTTTATTCTAAAACTTCATACCATGCACCCGCCATCGTATTTTATAAACCATCAAGAATCGCTCCCTACCAAGAAGATTATTTCACATAGGAACTAAAAGTGATAGACATTCCAAGTAGGGCTAAATTATGGTTCCATAAGAGAAAGCGCGAGTTATACCTGACTCAAAATGGTTCCGTGAGATCTATTATGGTACTCCAACATCTATTCAGAAGAAACCATTAACAATAAACATTAAAATATTAAAAACAATATGAGATAACATTAGGATCTAAAATGATTTCATAATAAGCACCTGATTAGTGAATGGCAAATATCCATTCATATTCCCTGGCGGCATAATAAGCACCTGTAATGCTTTTACGAGCAAGATATCATCCAACACATTACTTAAGAAAGCAAAATAGATTTCACATAGTATGCATGAAAAATTACCTTCGATTAAGCCATCTGAATGTTCATTTCTCAAATAGACAGCAAGCTTTCAGCTTCCTCAAAGAGCCCCAATCCCGTGAGCCAAGAACCAATGTCATTTATTTCGTCTTAAAGATTGTTGTGACTTGACATATCACAAAATATATCTACCACCAAGAAAAAAAAAAACATAAGTTTTCTCATTTCAGTCTACCAAACTTCCACAAGTCAAAATTAAACTTATAATTTGTAATCGAGCACTACATATAAATATCTCCAATTTGGAAGAAAATGTGTCTTACGAAGAGGCAAAGGACAAAAAATTGATGAGATACACACATTTTAAAGGAAATATGTAACAAGTGAAAAGTGAAAGCCATTTGTTCATGTGCTTGACGAAAAGTTCACAATTCTTGAAAGTAAGTCACCCAAAAAATTCTAAAAATCAGTACATCAGATTATATCATATGAGTGAATGACTGTCAAACTCAATCACCAAGTTTAACCAAGTAAATATTAGACCCTTTCTATTTCATGCTCAACACTGGCTGAATTTTCATCTCCCAACAAGCCATAGTCGACCTTACGCTCCTCCTAATCCTCTATGTAGTTTGTGAAGCTCTTTGTGAAGCTCTCGTGCGCCTGACCTCTTCAATTTGTGATTCCAAAACACGACGGTGTTCTAAAATCCTGCGAAAGTAACATTTCTTTAAATTATAAAAAGGATCATAATAAGACCAAAATCATATTGAAAGGGCAACATGAGAACTGATAATGCAACATATTCATCCCACATAATCTCACCCGAATGACCAAAATACATATAATGCATCAGATAACACCATCAACAAATTCATCCAGATGCAAAAAAAATTCAATTTTTCAAGAGAGTGAAAAAGCCCTAGAATGGGAATTGCCCTACATAACACTTTTGCACAGCTTGCGATAGAATTCGGATGGCCTTAGTCCGATAAGAAACAGTAATTGTGAAATTCACGAGATTTGGTACAAGGTTAGACGATGACTAATTATGCAAATACAAGCATAGACAATAAGAATAAATAGGACTTCTAATTCTTGTAAAAGAAAAAAATAAAAAAGATGACTATTTTCCCATATATCTTGGACATCTACCAATCTAAATATGGCTTTCCGCTATTCAAAAGCAGTTGAGCATGTTCCTGTAGTTGTAATCTAATAAATCTTTCCCATAAGATTATTGAATTATCACGTGTACAATTGAAATGCAACTCAGAGAGAGAGAGAGATCTGACTTGGTGCTTTGCTAGCTCTCAATAGCTTTCTCAATGTTGGAGAAGAGGACAGAAAGAAAGTAGCCGACAAGGTCACTCAAATTGAAACCAAAAAAACTTTTTACTAAGTTCAAGAAAACCAATTCTTTATTGCACTAGTGAATGTCAAATTGAAACCAAAAAAACTTCTGAAAACCCAAAAAAATGAACATGTAAAAAGGAACATGTAATGCGTGAAAACAGCAAGTATTTCAGAGTAAAATGGGATGTGGAATATACAAATTGATATACTATTGGGTAGTGCAATGAAGGCTGAACCATATATTATACCAATGTACATAGTATAGTGCAATAAGAACATAACAGGATTAAAAAAAAGTCAATCCTTTGACATCCAACTAAAGCTTTTGCTCATCACTTTTGACTCAATCAATTACTTTGTTAAGAACAAGCTTTATCTCCAATTAAAACCAACAAAGCATGCATAATTCTACACATTATCATTAGAAGCACACCATAAAACTTAAAACTCTATTTGGGTTCGAAAGTTCACTAGCCTTGTTTTTGGCAAGTAGGAGGATAACTTTTCCACACAAAAAGACAGACTAATACAAGAAGCAATTTCAATTGAGAATACAAGTATCAGTTGCACTCAATAAGATACCTCCTCCGTTGGAGATGAAGCTCACTTTCTCCAGCACTACTAAGAAAACCATGTCCTCCACTTCCTCTCCTGAAACAAGACACAAGAGTTAGAAAATGTTAATACAAATGGAATCCTTGATATGAAACTTTACTTCTTATCTAAATAAACAAATGAACTCTTTAATTTAAGCGTTTGCTTAAAATGGCTATGGTTGTGCCGTAACAGTTACACTTGGTTGTGCTATGACTGTATTGAACTTGGTTGTGCTATGAAGTATCATAACTTGCATTTTTGGAAATGTCTAATATTAAAACTACAACATCTCAAAGTGAGTGAGGCAACTTCCTAAAAATTTCTATTGGTTATTGTAGTTGTGAGGCATGATGAGTTAAGAAGAATTTGCCAAACACGTTATAAAAGCCACAACACTAATTTTCATAGTTATAGCTTCTAAGGGAATTTATACTAAACAGACTCTAAACATTTAATACGTTTTGCCATCAATACTGGCGTATAGAGAGGCAAAAACCAAACTAATCACAATTTTTCCATAGGTTAGCTTCGTTGGAGAAAAAGATTTTTAAAAGTTTTCAATGAGGAGAGGGCCCCGACTTAAATATCACATTCACATTCAATTTCTCTCTATGTAAGAGTGAGACTTATGATATCCAAACCTGCAATAAACACCCACCCCCACCCCCACAACCCCCCAACACCCCCAAAAATGTTATTGTAAACATCCAGGACCATCGTTTATAGATGTGCTTATGTAACTTATCACAATGCTCGCATTCATTAAATGACAGCAAAGACGCAGGAGTAAAAGCATGTACATTTCTAAGGTGCACAGTTAATCCAAAGAAATACTTCCAAGAGAGTCATATCTATTAGCTGAAGACAAACTCATAGAGATGATGTTTGGTAATAGTCACACATATTTTTAGGGGGTACTTCTTTTCAACAAAATGATAGAGCCAGGACTGCTTCAAAATACAATAGCCAAGAAGCAAATCTCCAAGATAAGCTATAGAGTGCTATTGCCTTTTCCAGTCCCACTCTCACATTTCACACATTTTCATTTTGCTCTACAGTCTACAAGAACTCAAAGCCCCTGCAGGCCGCAGCTTTTCCAAGAACCAACCCTCAGAAAGATATGACCAAGGGATAATAAAACAAATTCTAGCTATCAAGGTCTTCACACAAGTCGAACCTGTCTTGCGGTCGGGAGAGAGCGTGATTTCGAAAGAAAGACGTCGCGGGAGTGTGCCGAGAGAATGCAAATCTGAAGATGATGCCGTCGAGTGGAGAGAGAAAGGTCATCGTCAGGAGGGACCGACGGCCGTCGGAGGAAGCGCTAGACGGGACGGTTCAGTGCGTTGGGGTAGAGTGCGTCGAGAGAGTGCAGATCTACGCAAGTGCGTTGGGGTAGAGTGCGCCGAGAGAATGCAAATATGAGGGAGGCGGAGGAGCGTCTGCGGCATCGGCGTCGGCGTCGGCGTCGTAGGCAATGGAAGCAACTAGCAGAGGCGGAGGTGGAGGGCCGTCGGCATTTCGTTGGAAGAGAGGCACGACTTCGCGGAAGGGAGAGAGAGAGCAGAGCAGACGTCGCGAGAGGGAGGCGGAGGAGCGTTGGCGGCATCGGCATCGGCGTTGAGGTGGGGGGCGATGGAAGCAACCGGCGGAGGCGGAGGCGGAGGGGAGAGAGACGGGGAGAGAGACAGAGAGGAGAGAGGGGAGAGAGACAGAGAGGAGAGAGAGGCTTCCGCGCGTTGGTTTGAAACGGAGAAGTGGGATGACGTGGACTGACACACAGACAGGTGTCACGCTCTAAATGATTCAAAGCACGGATTCCGTGGCACTTTTAAGGTACCTAATATTTTCTCTGGCAATCACAGCTGGTGGTGCGGGTGTTCAGTAAACATTCTGATGTGTCAGCATGAGAATCATTGATTGTTGTAATCCTCGGGCAGTAAATTTCGGTCATGCGTTTTTGGTGTGTTCTAAGTTTGTCTCGAGGTAAGCCAAGTGGGAAGAAGACGTGGGAAGGCTTTAGGTAATAGAGAAGGGAATTAAAAATTAAGAGGGGAAATGTGCTCATTTGGACTGAAATAGCAAAAAAGACATTAGGGTATTTTGAGTGGATCTTAGCTTAGTTCTGTTAGAAGGATTAGTAAGCTGTTTGGGTTTGAGTTGAAGTGGAGAGAGTGAGGCGCAACTCTAGTGATGGTCCGTTTGGGCTTAGTCTGTTCTAATAGAAACTTTGGTGGGCTACTGGTGATTTGGGCTTAGCTTTCTTTTAAATTGGGCTTGAGTTATTTTGAAAATGAATTTAGTGTCAGAGCCTAAACTACGCTCAAGGCCTGATCCGAGTCCCTATTTTTCTGGATATTTTTAGTAAAAAAATCACAAAAATCACAAAAATTGAAAAATACTAAAAATATTTTTAAAAAATAAAAATTAAATAACATGTATGCAAAATTCGAAAATTCCTTAAAAAATCCAAAATTTTAAAAAAAAAAATTAGAATTCCTCAAAAAAATATTAAAAATAGTCTTCTTGGGTGATTTTCCTTTAAAAAAAAAAAAGTGAAAGTCTATTGACTTTAAAATTGTGCTCAAAATTGAACAAGTCCTTACAGTTTCACTATAGAAAGGTTCTGATTGTTCTTAAAAATAAATGCCCCTTGATATAAAGAAAATTAAATTAATGAACTAGGAACATTATAATATCAAGACCTTAAGATCGTCAATCGAAATATCAACTGACAAAAGCCTTACTGCCGGTCAATGCAAACATCCCGGTTGGATTTTCAATGATAGAGGATGAAGACTCTCTCTGGTGGCTTTCTTCTTCATGGAGCTACCGACAACGGAGGTCCGTCTCCCTCCAGAATCCATCCGTCTCTCTCTCTCTCCTCTCCTGCATTCCATTCGGCCAAAACTGTGGCCAACAGGAGGAGCTCGGCTTCTTTCTCACTCCGCTGCTTTTCCTCCTCCAGTTCTAGATCACCGCTCAGCTCATAACTGGAAGCTCACCTCCAGTTCACCGAGAGTGCCGCCTCAGCCTTACTCTCCTCTCTTATGCTCTGTTTCCATGTCGCTGGCCAGACTTTGTCAAATCGTAGCATTCCCCTTGTCGAGTGGAGTCGAGACTCTCTTCTCTCATATATATGAAGCTGGTCCAGATTTTCGAGAAAACGAAACCGAGCCCTGTCCTCTCTTAAGCTCGTTCGAGAATCCATTTTTCTGGAGATCTTGGTTCCATCGTCTATAGCTCCTCTTCGTTTCTCCATCAAAATTTAGGCTCTATCTCCTGTCTAGGGACACCAGTTTTTCTTGGTTTGGTGCGTCTCATTCATTCCAGGGGCTGGTCTTGCCTATGTGTTGGGATCGATTGATCCCCGAAAAACCGGATTCGGCACCTAAACCGAACCCCTAAATCATATGCGGAAGATAAGCCCGGGAATGTCACGTATCACCGATCAAAAACACACCACGGATTCGAGCGTACCTTGTTGGCCACAGATTAGACACCGACGCCGTATTGAGGAAGAGATTTCAGTCCCGTTCGATCCGATGTCGAAGATTCGCCGTGAAGTGGAGATGGCGTCACTTCTTGGCCTTGGAGAGGGAGAGAGAATTCTTGAAGAGAATGGAATAACGTTCTTGCACAAAAATGCCAAGAGGTGCGTTTATTCTCTCTCTCATCCCTTTTATAGGTTCCCCTTTCCACGGGCCTAATTCCCGTGGGCCGGGCCTTTAGGCCCATCGTGGCCGGGCCAACTTAGGCCCATGACTAAATCCATCATCTCCCACTCGCACATGGTGGATAAAAAACCAACATGGGCGGATAGGCCCAACTTAGGCCCATCAACTGAAAATCCTCTATTTCTCTTTCAACATTCATACCGGTGAATAATCCGTGCGACCAAAGCATACTTTGAGAGCTCGTTGCTATACATCTCGTTAGGAATATATAGCAGCTCATAATGGGCATCATTTTCCGAGTAAAATTAGTATGCAGTACTCTAGATCGATCGATCACATTTATATCTCTCTTAATCTCATTTAAACAATGATATATATATATATTGTATTCACAATTATGATTATCCCAAAGACAGTCATAATTGGTCGACCTGTGAATACAAAAACCACAATGTGATTCTACAAATCCGATCTTCCTCTTTCCTTCAAACTCTCAATTTCAGTTCAACTTGCTTTTCTAGAAATGTCCCATTAGATCGAATCATCTCATGACCATTGGCAACATTCTAAGATAGCAAACACTAAATAGAAATCTTGAGAATAAGTAAGAGTCATGAGGGCACTAAAAATTGAGGAACTTTATTCCTCAAGAGTCTCACACGTCATAAAAGTTGAGATCAAACTTTTGTCACTCTTTTAGGTCGTCTCATGCATACGTAGTATGAAATACGTATTACGGTATTAACTCCTTTCCCATGGAGCGTATGTCTATATCTTTAATATCGTACTGATGATAGTTTAGACATACCCAATGTCTAACTTGAGTTCACGTATTTACTCATTCATAAAATTCATCAGAACTCACATCTGGCATCTTAGACAGATAAAGTAAAATGTGTGGGTTATTTTACTTTCGAACATTGTAAGTATTATGTCCTCATCTTAACACTCAGTTAAGGCGACATACGTATTTTAAGCTTGAGCTCTCGATTATCACCTAGATAATAAGCTTAAAAATCGTCTCATCTCTATTTATCATATAGTAAATAGAGGCGATTACCCGTGTGAGAGGGCTAATCTCTTATCTGTCCGACATACTTCCTCAACATAATATAATGCACTAAGCATTAAGATGCATAAAGATCAAACAAAGACTCATAGGCATTAATAATGAAACAACACTAGTTCATACATGTGAACAACTCAGGGAAATTACTATCCAGTACATCAGACTCTACGCAATCCTAGAGATTTCACATGACCACAAAACACATCTCTAGGTATTGGCTTTGTCATAGGATCTGCTACCATTCTATACGTAGATATGTACCGTAAGTTCACATCCTTTCGTGCAACCATATCTTTGACAAAGTCATACTTGGTATCTATATGTTTGGTCTTGCCATGATATTTTGGATTTTAGTGTACGCTGTAGCTGCTTGGCTATCACAATTAACTAATAATGGATTTGCAGCTTTCTCAATAACACCTAAATGATCCAAAAATCTCTTAAGCCAAACTCCTTCTTGTATTACTGCTGATAATGCCACGAACTCATCTTCCATCGTGGACAAGGCTATACACGTTTGTTTCTCACTGCTCCAACATATGGTGCCATTATTCAATAAGGAAACAAACTTAGAGGTAGATTTCTTTTCGTCTAAACCTCCTCCCTAAACAGTTTCAGGATAGCCTTTGAGTCGCAGATCCTTTCCTTGATAACTCATCGTATAATCAGCAGTTCCCTTTAGATACCTCAGTATTCTCTTAACAGCTTTCCAATGTGCTGGACCTGGATTGGATTGGTATCTACTCACCATTCCAACTGCAAAACATATGTCGGGTCTTGTACACATCATAGCGTACATTAAGCTCCCAACTGCACTAGCATAAGGAACATGTTTCATTTGTTCCTTTTCTTGTGGAGTCCTCGGGCACAGTCTATGGCTCAATCCTTCACCTTTCGCAATAGGAGTGTCTATGGGTTTACTATCTTGCATACGAAATCGTTCAAGAACTTTATTTATATATGTTTCTTGCGAAAGAGACAACGATCTCTTCGAACGATCTCTTGAAATCTTAACTCCAAGAATGTATGCAGCCTCTCCCATATCCTTCATCTCAAAGTTGGAAGACAACCAACTCTTGACAGTATGAACAAACTCCATATTGCTTCCGGCAATCAATATATCATCAACATATAATGATATGATCACAAATTGATCCTTGGATCTTTTGATATATACACAATGATCCTCATCAATCATTGTAAAATCATATGCCATTATGGCATTATGAAAATGTATATACCATTGTCTCGATGATCGCTTAAGGCCGTATATCGACCTCAAAAGTCGACACACATTTTCTTCTTGGCCTTTTACCATGAAACCAGTTGGTTGTTCCATGTATATTTCTTCCTCTAATTCTCCATTGAGGAAAGCAGTCTTTACATCCATCTGATGTAACTCAAGATCCATACTAGATACTATTGCCAGAATAATGCGAAACGAGGTAAATCTCACTATAGGAGAAAACGTATCTTCATAATCAATTCCTTCCTGTTGATTATACCCCTTCGCCACAAGGCGAGACTTATGCCTTTCTATCGAGCCATCAGCCTTTCGCTTTATTTTGAGAACCCACTTGTTCCCAATAGCTCGCGTCCTTTTGGAAGATCAACCAGTTCCTAGACTTGGTTTGATTTCATTGACTCCATTTCCTCTTCCATTGCATGAATCCATTTTTCCTTACTAGGGCAATCCGAGCCTCATTAATATTTCTAGGCTCATCCTCATCTTGTGGAGCAATCATAAAAGTTTCCCTTCAATGTCAAAACGTCGACGGGGAATACTTTGGCGACTTGTTCGCCATATGGGAGTTTGTACACTATGCACATCATTTCCCATTATGCTCCCACTTGGATTAGATAATGATGATGTCGTCTCATTATGTGCTTGCAATTGAGAATGAGTTGAATTCAATTCATCACTTCTCATATTACTCCCACTTGACGAACTCCACTAAGATCATTATCTTGATCCGAGGTTTCAAATAGGGTGTTGTCTTCCCTATTTCGCCCTTCTTAGGAAATTCATCCCGTAAGAATGTGACATCCCGTGATTCAAATTTAGTTATACTCCCACTTTCCTGCTCACCTATGAACACATACCCTTTTGAGTGTTCCGAGTATCTTATGAAAATACTCTTCTTTCCTCTGGGACCTAATTTCCCAAACTTGTGAGAGGACACATGTGTATAGGCAGCACAACCCCATGGCTTAAGAAAACTTAAGTCCAATTTTCTACCTATCCATAACTCATATGGAGTGGAAGTAACTACTTTGGAAGGCACTCGGTTAAGTATACAAGCAGCAGTTAACAACGCATCACTCCAAAAGGTGATAGGTAAGTTAGCATGCGCCATCATGGACCTAACCATTTTCAGTAGGGTTCTGTTTCTTCTCTCCGCAACACCATTTTGTTAAGGAGTATAAGGAATAGATAACTGTCTTTCTATTCCTTTTTCATCACATAATTTTCTGAACTCATAAGATAAATGTTCTCGACCTCGATCGGATCTCAATGCTTTTATTTTCTTGTCTAATTGATTCTCTACCAGGTTCATAAACCTTTTGAAACAACTTATTGTTTCAAATTTTGTGAGAAATCAAATAGACATATCCGAATCCAGTATAATCATCTATAAAAGTGATGAAATAAACAGCCCCATGCCTTCCTCTCACATTTATTGGACCACAGATATCAGAATGGATTAAATGCAGAGGAAATTCAGCTCTTTTACCTTTTCCAAATGGTTTCCTTGTCATTTTCCCTTCTAGGCAATGCTTACAGATGGGCAAATCGACTTTTTCAATATTGTCCAACAAGCCCTCTTTGGCTAGTCTATTCATACGCTGTTGGCCAATATGACCAAGTCTAACATGCCACACATTCACATCATTATCATATGAATTAGGAGATGTGAGAAGGGAATAACAAATATTTGCATTAACATAGTCAATATCTAATACAATGAAACCATCCGTAAAGTAACCATGACCATAGTAGTTTGTATTCAAACACAAATCTACACTTCTATTATTGAAGTTCACATTAAAACCTAATTTAACCAACACTAAAACAGACACTAAATTCCGACGAATCTCCGGAGTAAACAACACATTATGAAGGAACAAAATGCGTCCATCACGCATATTCAGTTGGCTTATGCCAATTCCTTTCACTTCAGCTCTGGAGTTGTTTCCCACATAAATCCACTTAGTTCCAGTAGGTACTCATCGGAATTCCACGAAGGATCCTCTATCCTTCGCTACATGGTTTGTCGCTCCTGAATCCACAATCCACAGAGGATTAGATTCAGTCAAGAATACAGAACTTGACACATATGCAAACTTCCCAATTGTACCAAGGGTGTGTACCTTCTTTGGCTCGCGACAATCGCGGGCATAGTGACCCTTCTGGTCACAGTTATAACATTTCACCCTTGAGATATTCTTCACATGAGGACGTTTTCCTCTCTTTTGTTGGTTAATTATTGGTTTCTTGCAAGAAGGACTTGATCCCTTGCGTTTCCACATATTGAACGAATCAATGCGCTTGCGCTTAGAGCATGAAGCCCCTTCTGAGCTTAAAGCAACACAGAAAATATATGTTTCCTGCTCTAATGCCTTGAGGCGATGATCAGCTAACTCAAGGTGGCGCACAGCATCCTCTAGATCTTCCATAACATGGTCAAAAGCTTTTAGTGCTTTTTGCTTTTCAAGCACACATTGAATTTTCATTTGTAAAATTTCATAGTTGTCACCTATGAGCTTTTCACCTTTGTTCAGCTCGACAACTATGCTCTTTGTGGCTGAAGCCATTGATCTGAACACATCAGACATACATGCACGAGTTATTAATGCCTATTATTTATGCATCTATTTTGCACAAACCCATCATATTAATTAATAATTTTAAGTAAGGTTTCAGAATCAAAAGGTCACTATGTTTCCAATCATCCTCCAAAAATCCTAACTTAAAACTATCATTAATATGATTGTCATATGCAAAATCAATTTTATGAAGCTACAAAAACTTCTATTACTACCCACACTAACTACCCACAAGAACCAACAATCACAGAAAGCAATAGATAATTGACATACAATATAACAATAAGGCTTTCACATAATATGGCTAACATATAGGTTGCTACAACAACAACAATCAGGTAGATAACATTACATAGGATGTCCACATAGCACACTCAACAAAAAATAGCTAATACATTTTACAAATAACCTTCACACGAACCGGGAAAGATCCTATTTTTGTCAATTTATTGACCTTTTCCCTTGCAACAATGCAGTAATATTCGTTTACAAAATCTATCACAATGTTCTTATATGAAGCAGCACCGTTGACATCCCATATGCGATTCAACACATCTTGCCATTCAAGTGGAAGAATGTTAATGAAAAATCGCACCATCTCTCGATCGTGACATGGGATGACCATTCCATATGACCTGTTGAATCTTCCCGTTGACTTCAAGAACATGATCAATTAAGTCACCTTTCTCCCATCGATAATCATCCAACTCGCCTATCAACTTAGAAAGCTTTGCCTTTTGTTTATCGGTAATCACGCGAATAAGCGTACGTAATGAAGGGGAGGCATTGTTCCCGCAACGAATGCACAACAAAAAATGGATTACATATAATCCACATAGACATAATTGAAAAAAAAAAAAAAAAAATCATTTTTTTTTTAATTATTTTACAATGGTCAACGGTCAAGTCAACGGTCAACGGTCGAGTCAACGGTCAAGTCAACGGTCAACGGTCGGTCAACGGTCAATGGTCGCGGTCAACGGTCGGGCCGGTCAGGCCGGTCGGGCCGGGCCGGTCGCCTCATCAGACCGGTTGTTCGGTCCGACGAACCGGACCGACGACGTGCCGCTGGGCCGCGTGCCAAGATGACGCCACGATGACGTCATCCGGCACGTGCGTGGCACGCACCAAGGGTCGAATGACACGCCGTTTCGCGCGCACGTGCATCGCACGCGCGCTGGGCCGAAACGCGAAATGCGCGCCGTTCGCTTCGCGCATGCATCGCACGCGCCCGGGCCGAAACGGTGCGTTTCGCGCGGGGAGCGCGAGTCGGCGCGTGCGTTGCACGCGCCGATGACCCCGCGTTCCGGCCGCGCGTGGGGCGCGTCCGCGGCCTCCGGTGGCGCGCGACACGTCGCCGGACTCGTCTCGACGTCGTTTTCCTCCCTATGCCATCAGATTTTTATTTCGACTTACGAAAAATCGAAAAAATGGGCGAACATTCTCGGGTGTCGGGATTCCTTGCCCCGATCCGTACGGCCGAAGTTCATTTGCGAAAAAATCAATCATAAAACATCATACAACATCATAAAACATCATACAAGTCGGGAAAACGCTAACACGGGCTCTGATACCAATGTTGGGATCGATTGATCCCCGAAAAACCGGATTCGGCACCTAAACCGAACCCCTAAATCATATGTGGAAGATAAGCCCGGAATGTCACGTATCACCGATCAAAAGCACACCACGGATTCGAGCGTACCTTGTTGGCCACAGATTAGACACCGACGCCGTATTGAGGAAGAGATTTCAGTCCCGTTCGATCCGATGTCGAAGATTCGCCGTGAAGTGGAGATGGCGTCGCTTCTTGGCCTTGGAGAGGGAGAGAGAATTCTTGAAGAGAATGGAATAACGTTCTTGCACAAAATGCCAAGAGGTACGTTTATTCTCTCTCTCATCCTTTTATAGGTTCCCCTTTCCACGGGCCTAATTCCCGTGGGCCGGGCCTTTAGGCCCATCGTGGCCGAGCCAACTTAGGCCCATGACTAAATCCATCACTATGTTCTCCCTTGTCCACGGATCATTGTGTCAACCCAAAACGACCTGACAATGCCGAGTTTTAATCACTGTCCACACCGGTCCGAAAATACTATTCGGCATCCTCATGCAGCTCATCGGAATTGCTTTCTATTAACTTAAGTCAGACTTGTTCAGATTGCTGAATTAATAGTTGCTGATTCATTGCCTTCGAAGATCAAAATCAGAGCCGTCTTCCACTACAAACCCAATGACAATATCTCTAGCGCGATGCTGTCTCCAGCGAGCTAGAGCCTGACCTTGTCCACTTCGCCCATGGCTTGTTGGGATGCTCGTGCCTGTATCTTGAAGCGCTTATGGATGCGGGCCACGTTCTCACATGAGGCTTCTCATCCAAGAACAATCAGCTCCTGGTGAAAGTGGACGATTAACAACTGGGTTACTCTTGTTCGATTGAACTTTAGAATCTTTTTCGACTCATTCTTCATCGGTCTCTTGATTTTTTATTTTGCTTTGCTTCTTTTCTGTGTGGGCACTAGCTGATAATCATCACTGGCCTTGAGGTATACTCCATTTGGTATTTGAACTGATATTTGGCAGCAAATTTGGAGAAATAGTCTTTCTCGTAGTTTCTTGATTGTCTGCAATTTGTTAGGTTCACTCAAGGTCTTGGAGCTAGGCTTGCTCATAAGAAGTTCTATACTAGTCACTTTTTGGTAGAGTTGGCAAAATGACCAATTAAAAAATGAGTCATAAATAGGTCTATCCCGAATTTAAATATAACCTATTAATAACTCAACTCAGAGCCACCGTCACTTTTCAATTTTCATGACACCCTACCTACGTATCTTCATCATCAGCGCCTTTGCTCTTGGTGGATGCCGTCGCCTTCACCACCGTAGTCTCGCCTGCTTGTCACCGTCCACCGCCCCAACTGTGTCGCGCTCGCCATCGTCTCTTCAAGGTTCTGCCGCCTCAATGGGCAGCTCGGTTGTTGCAGCTCCTCCGTAGCTATGGAGGTGAGAGACTTGGGGAAGGAATCGAGGAAGGGGCTAGGGTTGAGGTATTTTACGGAGAGGGAATCGGAGGTGGGAGGGTCGGCAGGGAATCGGAGGTGCCCACAAGAATGCTGACACAGCCCCACCAACTAGGACGACGCGCGCATCCCGTCGCTTTTACCCTTTCAGCCCATCTTCCTTCTCTCTCTCTCTCTCTCTCTCTCTCTCTCCCCCCTCCCCAGCCCGAGCCCTTCTCTCTGCCCGTTTTGCTCCGTTTTGGTAAAACCTAAGACCGAGATTGTTGTTCCTCATTCGTGCTTGTGCTGAATGTGATTGGATCGCCGCCTATTGATTTCCAGTCCTGATTGTTGATTCTTTGTGGATTACAATGTGAGCTCGAGTCTTGAATGAGTCAAGGCTCCTCCCCAAGTTAATGCCCGCCGGGATGTTCGACAAAATGTCTCAGCCAAACCCTCCGGTCATGATTGGCGATGAAGGTATAAAGTCGGTCGTGGCGCTCGCCGATAGTGTTGGCGTTAGACATTAAGGTCGATAAAAAGGGTTCCGGCAGCAGATTGTCTGTGAAGAAGGGTGCGTTCTCTCGACAAGAACAGGCTCAGCAGGCTCTCGGTGAGGAAAGAGGTGAATGTGAAAGAAATAAAAAAATAGTAAAAGAAAACAAAAGAAAATATTTTTAAAAAGGGCTGGATAATAGGCTATCCGGAGACATTCGGGAGAAGCGGGGTTGGAGTTGTGCGTGAGGCTTTTGCTTAGGAGACCTTGGGCTTAGTTCTGCCGATTAGGGAGTGGGTTGGTTTTTTTTTTTTTTTAATTTTTTTTTGTATAATTAAATTTTTAAATTTGATGTGAAATTTTTATCTAAGTAATATATACATATAAAAGGCTTAAAGTGGGTTAAATGGGTTCTCCCAAAGTACATTAACTATTAATATGATTTGGTAATACGAGTCTGGTACAAGTCGATAAATTCACATTACATGAAAATAGATCAAGACGGGTTAAATTGATCAATATAGGTCGGATCATTTTCGATCGGATCCAAACCCGACTCGACCCACTTATTTGACAACCCTACTACTTTTGGCAATAGTGTATGAAAGTGAATCATTAGACTTGATATAAGATGGTAATTGAAGACTTTGAATGCCCATTTTTGTTGTGAATTTCATCATGGAATTGTGCAGAAATAATCATAAACACTTGCTGTCCTAATTTAAATTGCAATATTAGTAAACAAAATGGATTGAGCCCAATGAAGCCTGATTATGTCCCGGGATGTTAATTGTGTGTGCATGATTGGTTTGATATGTGTTTTGATAGTAAAAACTAACGAAAGGAGAGGGATATTAAGGTAAACATCATGCTGCTACCCATATATGGTATTGTGCCTATTTTTGTGATTGTCACTCGAACCACATGTTTACTATAACGGATGATTTGCCCAATTCACTTCGCAATCGATAAGGCCCATAACTCTATATTTTATTTCTATTCCAATAACATAAAATCATTGCTTAAAGAAAATTCTCATATATGGATTGGTATTAGAAATATTCCTGAAGAGAAGGTTAGTATAACCCAATCCGAAAAAATTCACAAACTCGACCTAAGTAAACCTTTTCAAAACTTGATCCATGTGGTCTGAGCAATGTTAGTAGCATTAAATCTTTTGAAGGGGGATTACTGAGAAAAAAATTCCAAAATGACCTTTAGTAGTTGAATACAATCCAAATTCGCAAAGTCAGCGACTTGGGTTTTCCGTATTTGTGTTGCCTTGTTTCGAGACCCAGCAAACCAGATCAACAAACTGATTATATTTGCCTTCAACCCATCTAAATTAAATATTTTACCCCTGTACCACGTTTAATGACATATAAGACTTGTGGCGAATATTTTTAAAATGTTATGACATTTAAGCGATCAATTAAAAAGTTATATGGCATACAAATGATCGGAAAAAAGTCTACATTCAATCTAGAGATTATTAGTCATTGTCTTGGAACATTAAATATCTGGGATTTGGGAATTTGCCTAGGCTCGGCGAGTTGTTCTAAGTTGCATCTATTTAAGCCCCTCTAAACCTTTCTTGAGGGATGGAGTGTTTTGATTAATGAACTTCATAATTGAAGAGTTTTATCTTAACTCTGCATTGTAGGCGTTCGAATTTCGTCGACCATTTTTAAATGCATGATATAAATAGAATTAATTCATGAACTAAGAACATTACAATATCGAGACCTCGAGCCCGTTAATCGAAATTTTGACTGACAGATTCCAACACATTCCTCTCTTCCTCCTCAATAAACCCCATCCGGCTCTCTTCTCTCTCTCTCTCTCGAGAATCTCTCTCTTTCTCTCTGCAGCGCATCTCTCACCTCCTGCACTCCATTCGGCCAAAACTGTAGCCAGCAGGAGGAGGTCGGTTTCTTCCTCCCTCCATCGCTGTTCCTCCTCCAGTTCAAGATCGCTGCTCAGCTCATAACCGAAAGCTCACCTCCAGTTCACCGAGAGCGCTGCCTCGGCCTTACTCTCCTCTCTTCTGCTCTGTTTCCATGTCAGTTGGCCAGAGTTTGTCAAATCGCAGAGTTCTCATTGTCGAACGGAATCGAGACTATTTTCTCTCGTTTGGATGAAGCTGGTCCAGACTTTTGAGAAAATGAAGCCGAGCCCCTCTCCTCTCTTTAGCTCATTCGAAATCCATTTTTTTTGTGGAGATGTTGGCTCTATCGTCTGTAGCTCATCTTCATTGCTCCATCAACATACAAGCTCTATCTCCCGTCCAAGGACGCCAGTTTTTCTTGGTTTGGTGCGTCTTATTCATTCCGAGGGCTGGTTTCGCCTCTGTTCTCCCCTGTTCACGGATCGTTTTGTTAAACGAAAATGACCCGATGATGCCAAGTATCGATCACTGTCCAGACCAGTCTGAAAACACTATCTGGCATCCTCGTGCCGCTGTCCAAATTTAAATTGCTTGATACCTAATCAAAATGGATTGAGCCTAATATAGCCCGATTATGTCCCCAGATGTTACTTGTGTGTGCATTGGTTGATTTGATACATGTTTTGATTGTGAAAACTAATGAAAGGTGAGGGATTTAAGGTAATAAACATCATGCTGCTACCCATACCTGGTATTGTGCTTATTTTTGTGATTTTTACTCGATCCATATGTTAATTTGTGTGCGCTTGTGTTTTCCCAATGACATAGTTTGTTAAATACAACTATTGATTGCACATTTTCATATTTCTTTTATATGTTAAGGCATCTTGGATCACTTGTCATGTGTTTGAAATATTGCATTTAGGAGTTGGCTCTTAACCAGCCCCTAATAGGTTAATGGTGTCCCCAATTAGATAAAAAAAAATATTCATAAATTAATTGAATCCCTCCACGTCACAATCGGTTAGGCGTTGGGAGAACTTGCGAACAAGAGTCCGCACCTCAAATAGATGGATCGTCCGTTCCCGTTCGACAAACTGTTAAGACTTCGCTTCGCCTAAGACGCACCAGTGTTGCGGCACCGCATGGGACAATCAACAATTACTAGACCGCCACGTTGGCCGTTCCTGGCAAAAATCAGCTAGAATGACAAAATTTCTATGAGGGGAAGTGATGCGGATGCTGCCATTTACTGGTTGGTTAGAATGCTGGAAAGAGGCGAGCAGCCTCTTTACGTTGCGCGGCGATTGATCAGGTTTCCAAGCCACGATGTTGGTTTGGCCGACCTGCTGGCTCTTAATCAGGCCGTTTCTTGTTACCAAGCTTGCCATTTCATAGGGATGCCAGAATGCAACGTGGTTCTTGCACAGTGCGTCGCCTACTTGGCTTTGCTCCAAAATCAATTGCCATTTATCGAGTGATAGGAGCTGCACAGAAGGTAGTGAGAGAATCTGTTGGGCAAAATGAGGTAGTCCCGCTGCATCTGAGAAATGCGGCTGCCAAGTTATGTACTCCTGACGATCCTCAGGCAACGCAAAGCTACATGCGACCCTCACTTCAAGGGTACAAATTCCTGGACTGGCAGAGTACGAATACCCGAGAAATGAGGAGCCCGTAAGCTCCCGCAAAGCAGTCTTTGGAGCTCTAACTTTTGCTCGTTAGGCACTTTTGTCCATTCCCAAATTTTGTTTGGTTGAACGAGTTAATAGCCTAACTCTTTTGCTGTCGCATTTATAATCGCGTTGTTTGTTTTGAAGTAGGTCGATAACAAGCACTGTAAAGTATCTTAAGACCGTAATTATGAAGTTTATGAAGACGAGTATAGGATGCTGAATGTGCGTACTCTTTTCCTTACAGTGAGTGCTCATAAGCTAATACTACCCTACTCCTTTTAAGACAGTTTGACAACGGAGACATGACATTTATCTTCTCATGCTCTGGCACCAAGAGATTGTCTGGTTTCTTGCATCTGATGTGTATTGTTTGCCGAAACGAGACAGATGCATCCTCAGTGTTTGAGGTGACTATTGGCTTCAGACAATGTTGATGCTGAAACAAGAAGCAATTGAAGCATAGCATTGGAATTCTCGAGTTTGAACCAGGGGAATCTCAGCTCGCTTGACAGAACCTTCTTCTCAAAATAACATGAAAGCAGAAAAAGATTATTACCCACATATGATCACATTGTAAATCAAATCATCCATGGATAATGAGAAAAACATAACATATACAGTGAGCATTCCACTTCTTTACAAATGGAGGCATCTTCTCTATCATGGAGCGCCATCTCTTCTTGAGGCTTCTTGATTTGGGGTGTACACACACTAACAATGGAATATCATGAACCCCCAGCAAATAGCTCACACTCTGTTCAATCAAAACAAATCAAATTTTGACAAATTTTAGTATTGTTACACAGTTCTATCGCACCCGACTTTATCTCACCACTGTAAGAGCAACAGAGTAGCGCCATAATGAGCTAACGCACCCATGATCACGAAGACGTGAAACATCTGATGGCTGTGATCAGCAAGGTCCAACCAACCCGCTTTTAGCCTCTCAAGAATCCTGCTAACATATAAAAAAAGCCACCTGTAATGTAATACACTGCCATGGCCGACTCATAAGCAAGCGTGATCGGGCATTGGGGATTGCTCCAGTTCACAATATGGGCATGGATTGCAGGTACGATACCGAAAAACCCCATGGATGAGAAGAGCATCGCCCAAAACACCTGGAATTTCCCAGAAGAAAGAGAAGGTGCAAGCAGTGTCACGAAAGTGAACATCCCCATCGCCGTTATTTTTGCTGATGTAGATCAATTGCCGTTAGGTGATGATCATGACCGTGATGCCGACATAGTCCATCCGCAGCAGTTGGATGTTCAAGCAGTGTGATTGGCTTGAGAAAAGGTGGCAAATGCTGCTCGAGAGGAGGCAGAACATGGATTTGCCCAAGAAAACAAAGAACGGCCACCGTGTCGCGGCTGGTTGGAAGGAACCGATCTTCATTTTCTTCTTCCATTATCTGATTCAAGTTCACCAAAGAATTTGTACCCTGAAAGCTATATTGTGTTAGATGCATCTGTAGACTTCAAAAGAGAGTATTCTCGTCATGAGTTGAATGAAACACCGCTGGCACACCACTCACCAAAAGCAATTCCTTTGAGTAAGAGATATTAGTTCTTGCACTATTAGAGTTTGACATGCACAAGTGGATTTGCATATCAAGCCATTGCATAATCTATGGAAATACTAGTCGGAGTCCATTCAGATCACAATTGATAGAAAAAGGTTCGATCCTCTCCGTCAGAGGGAGAGAGTAGGCCAAAATGGTGAAAGTGAATGGGTGGAGCACTAACTGAATAACTATCTAGCTTGCTTAAGCTGATAGTGTCAAATTCAATTAGACAACCAGTGAACTACTCTTCACTAAAATAGCTATTTTCCACTATGATTTGGTTCAGAAAATCTCACCAGCAATCAACTTTCAGAGCATTCTGCAATAGTTTATAACAAGATCCACCATGTGTGAACTTTTTCTTGACACACTGTGCTACTTGCATGGAAAATGATTATCCATTGACGGTGGACTGAATCCATATTGTATTACCAGGAGTAGAGTGAGATTTTCCAATGGATTAGATCTTTATTTTATGTTCGAAAAGAACGGAAATTTCTATGAATACTTTGATCCCATCATTGTAACTAATGACAGATGACCCTTGTTATCCATCTAAATTTTGCACTTGCTGTTTGAGCGAGACTGTCTTGACTGTCAAGCTACTACTCCTGAAATTTAGCAGCAATGAAATTGGTGAGCACGACCCCTTGCATATTCCTATAAAACAAACTTTCGGAGTTTAATTTTATGTGCCTGCACTTAATGTCACAAACTCAAGTTATTCATCTGTAGCACCTGCAATATCGTTACAGCCCTTGAAGAAAATGCAGGTTTTAAATGACAATTTTTGTTGCTGTTTGGAAGAAAGGTCGGCTAATGAAAATGGCCGGTTGCCCAGTATGGTAACAAGCCACAAATATCACAATACTACACTGACTTGTACAAACTAAAAGTGCCGTTCTGCTCATAAACAGGTGGGAAGAATCTAAGCGATTTTGGCTGTGAAATTCCACAATTTTAAGCTGGTTATGGAGAGTTTTATCAAAAAAGGGTAATTCAAACATTTTCATCAAATGAACAATTTCGCAAGCTCTCTAGTGAGCTATTACTTGCACTTACAAGCCTCATCTCAGATTACACTTGAGACAGTGAAATCGAGCTATGACAATCAACACAGATTGAGCTGCTACTGACAAATTCCCCACTATATATGTATAGCTTTGATTTCCACTCCAACATAAATTATGTGTTCCATTCGATATCGTCAAGACTCACTAAAATGTCCACGCAAGTATAAGATTGAATGACACAAAACGCACCTTGAGAATAGGTCGAGAAGATCCGCCAACTAACCAGACGCTGAGCTTCTCGTTGTGCCAACGGAACAACCTGCGGGCGGCCTCGGCGAGCGGCCAGCTGGCGCGGATGGTGGCCGAGGATGAACTCGTTGTCCTTCACGTACTCCGGCAGCTCCCGGAACGACGCCAGCGCGTACCGCGATGCCGACGTCGTCCATCCGCAGCAGCTGGATGTTCAAGCAGTGCGAGAGGCATGAGAAGTAGAAGTGTCGGTGAGAATCGATGGCCCATCGTCTTCCCCCAGTGCCGTCGCTCTTGTTTTCCCTTCTCCATCTCCTCCTCCTCCTGCTCTTTCGCTGGTCGCTTCTTTATCGATTTCTGCTGAATTTGTTGGTCTCCTTCCTCTCCTCCCTCGCTCTATCTCGCTGTGGCCTTTTCCCCTTCTGTGGAGAACTCAGAGGAGGAGGCCTTTGCTTTTGTTGGTAGGCCGATCGGAGAAGAAGATGAAGAAATCGTGGAGGCCTTTTTTGGCCCAATGTCAGCGTCTGCTTTGTATATCTTGAAATATATCATTTTCAAGATTTAGATTTAAGATTTTTCATTTTGTGAAGAAAGGATTTTTTGCAAGTTTTATTGGGAATTTGTTAAGAAATCAGATAATAGAATATTTGGAAGTTTTGACGCTAAATCGAAATGTTTTTCGCTAGAATTGACCTAAAACAAAATCGAGGTTCTTAATTTTTATTATCCAGACAAAACTTCATCCATTTACTATATATTTCGGAATAATGTTAGCCACACTAAATTTTTTTAATATGATAGATTTGCGAATTGACGGTGACGATTAAGATTTGAACCGGTACCTTAATGAAAATCACGAAATATCTAAACAAAATTATCCATCGAATCGATACCTATATTTTAATAAAATCTCATATATTTATGATAAAAAAGGAGTGTCAATCTGATCAAATTTTCTATAAAAAAAAAATGTAGGACCTAGCCATCTATAAAATTTAGTCTACTCGTGGTTGGCGAATTGTGTGGCCTAGAGCCAAAGAATAAGAGAAGATCTTTGATGAAGAGAGATTTTCGAATGCACCATCCTGATGAAAGTGACCGATATAAATAGGTCTTTGTGTGCTAGTAAAGAGCGTAGAACAAATGAGTGATTGGTTTTCGATCAGGTACCCTATTCCTTGGAATCGAACCGAACCGGGAGGACCGGTTCCCCTTTTTGGGACTGGGGATTGGACCGAACAATCCTAGGAGCGGGAATAGGATCCAATCGGCCAATCCGATCCAATGGAACCAGCCACTTAACAAAAATTTATTAAAAAATTAAAAATACTAGAGTTATTATATATTTAGGGTTTATTGCTATTTAAAAGAAATTAAAAAATATATTTTTTTAAAAAAGTCAGTCCAGTTTGTCGGTTCGGTTTGGACCAATTCCACCCTAGAACTAGGAACCAAATTGAAAATCATCAATTTCATTTTTATGGAACGGAACTGGGAATTGGACCGACACCTTTGGAAACCGGACCAAATTGGCTGGTTTGGTCCAATCTAGATGGTTTCCAGTCTGAGCATCCAATATGCTCACTCCTAGAACAAACTAAGTGTAAAGCCTCTTCCCATGCATCTAACTTTGTGAATCACTTTCCATTTACTAGAGCCTCAACTCGTCCCAAACTTACACAAAGTTCTCCTTATTTTTACAAAACAAAATTACTTGCCCTTTATCCAAACTACATAAATAAATAGAAAAGAATTGTCGAATCTTTAGATAATAATTTTCCCAAAAAAAAAAAAAAAAAAAAAAATGGTTCAATCATGTCTGCCGAAGGGCAAGAGTAGGCTAAAATGGTAAAAGTGAATGGGCAGAGCACTAATAAAATATCTTGCTTAATTAAGTCGATACATTTCAAATTCAATTTGACATCCAATGAGTGACTCTTCACTATAAAAGCTATTTACCACTTTGATTTCATTCAAAAAATCTCAGCAACAACTAGCTTTCAAAGTATTCTACAACGGTTTATTATAAGGTCCACCAATTTATGAACTTTTTCTTAATACAGACGGATCAACTTCCATTGAAACATGAGTATCTATTGACATTGGATTGAATCCATATTGTGTTACCAAACAGAGATTTTCCGATGGATTGCATCTTTAATTTCTTTTTCTTTTTCTGTTGAAAGAAACATTTTATTTCATCATCCAACACTTTAATTTTTATTAAAAAAGAAAGGTAATTTTTATCAATGCTTTGATCCACCATGCTATTCAATCACAGATGATTTTTGCCATCCATTCGACTGTGAAGCTCTTTCGACTGTCAAGCTACGGCTCCTAAATTATAGCAGCAATTAAAATTGCAAGGATGACCCTTGTATACTCCAACAAAATAAATTTTCCGAGTTTAACTTAACGTGCCTGCAATTAATGCCACAAACTTGAGTAATTCATTTGGGGCACCTGCAATTTCGATACAACACCAGAAGAGAATGAAGTTTTAATCTAGTTTCGAAGTCCAAGTCAAAATCTATTTTTAGCTAAAGAAAACTACCCACTAAGAGATAATCACTAAGTGAAACTCAAAAAAAAAAAAAAAAAAAAAATGAATGAAAAAACAGATGGCATGCATAATTGTAGCCCCTAGATATAAATACCCATTTCTCTTTTCATCCTTTTATGTTTGTCATTATTTTGTTAAGCGAAAGAGAATCCAGCACCCATCGTAGCATTAATAGAATAAGACTAAATTCGATTGTGCATTTGAAGTCAAGCAAACAATGTCATCAGACCAAAACATCAAAACGAGCATTCACTCATGGACATTAATCAATCGAATCTTCTAGCCAAAGTTCGTACATCAAAAAGACCGATCGAGCATATTTGTCCACGCAAACAACCAATGAAGAAGAGATGCAACAAAAGAGTCTTCGACACCTCCAGCATATTCCGTTCCCATTATATCATTATATCCAAAACATTCCAGTTCCACAGTATCATGTAACTCCATCACCAGTCAGAAAAGATAACAAACCCCTCAAACCCAGATCAATTCCTATTCAGACAGATCCTTCCTCTTTCAGACGCACTAAAAGCATCCCCACCAAAAAAAAAAAAAAAAAACAGTAGAGAACTCAAAACAAAGCTGATTAATTAACAACATATGGTCTTTCAGAACCACAAAGCCTCAATCTCAACTCTCTCCGCTGCTGCAATTTGCATTCGCCTTCTCGCTCTTGCAAAACAAATCCAGTGTACATATCAGGGCGAAAGGCAAGATCTCAACATGTACGGGACAAGTAGACAATGAAAGCTTTAACGCCAATTAGAGAATGACCGAGATTGGACTAGCCTCATGCATGACGGTTCTCGACGACCAAGTAACGAATCAGTAATCATCTCTTATGGTCGACAAGTCAAAAAAACAAAAAAAAACATGCAAATCACACTAGAACATTCTCAGATTGACTGATAACAGAAGCAAATCAACACTGGAAGTCACGTGGGCAAAACATCGAACACCTGATGGAGATGAAATTCGAAGTGCTCAGAACAGAGTAGTCAACAAATCATCGATGAGGAGTATAGAGTGAGATGTTCATTTTAAACATTACAAGACACAAAATCGACAAATCGGAGGACAGGCGTGCACGGAAACATGCTCGGCTAAAACCAAAATCGAGCATAGTAGAGGGATACGTTGCCGGAGCCGTCCCTGGTCGAGATTGATGATCGCCCGAAGGAGAGAGATCGTAATGGACGGTAAAGCCGAGACCTAGAACCGTCAAAGGGAGGAATAGACCTAGATTCTGTACCTCGGCAGCAATGACTCTGAAACTGGGGCGATCGGAGCCTCTTCACGGTGGCAGAACTGGCGGCGATCGACCGCGGAATTGCTGATATCTTTGCGTCTGTGCTACTCTGTTCGATGACTGCGTGCGTCGGTGGCCGGCGATGGACGATCCGCGGCGGCTACCGCAGGCCCGACGGGGAGAGGGGAATCACCATGAGAAGCCGCAGAACCCCGAGAGAGTTGGACTGGCTTAATGGGCCTGTGGGTTTAATGGGTTTGATCTCTGGGCCGAGGCTTCCTCTGATGATGGGCTTGGCATGGCCCAGGCTGTTATTATGGATCATGTCTGGGCTGTGCGAATCGGACAAGGCCCTTTCAATTATGACCAAATTGGAGCCTTTTTTTTTAATTGTTGTTTTCTTTCTTTTTATTTATTTCTTCTGAAAGGAAACAAATTTTTTTTTTGAAGGTTCAAGAAAAATCCCATCTTGTTTGAAAAGAGTTGACATTCGGAAGTCCTGGGATGTCCAAAAGCTCATTTTATATTGCGATTTAAAATAGAAGAAGATTGACTTGCATACTTGTATAGCAAATTTACTATGACACTTTGACTATGGTGATGAATTTTTTTGTTTATAAAAATCTTTTATAAAAACAATCCCAAGCTATTAATTTAGTTCTCTAGTCTATGCATAATGAGTCTACACACAAATATTAAATTCCTTTGCCGGTTAAATACACAAAGTTTCCAATTTTATACTCCCAAACCACCTCAAAAGAAATTGTAGCAAATATATAGATAGATAGATTAATCATACATTTGGAAAAGTGGTTAGTACTTTATAATATATTTATTAATCTTTAAAAAATTAGTTAAACTATTGATACATAAAATTGAGAGAACATGGATGTCAGTCGTACTTAGCCTTTAGTAGGATAGATCACTTATAAAGGCTGAAGGTACTCAATGGCCAAAAACGAGAAAACGAAGCTAGCAGTAATAGTCCAAAGGTTGAGTTTCAAAGTTTATTATCGACGTTCTTTTCATTTCACGAAAAACCAATGATTTGTAAATATTTTTCTAAAAATAATTATTTGTATTGGTTAGAATTTTCATTGTTAACAATAATCTTTGCCCAAATATTTTCTTTGATGATAAAGTGCTTTTCATTAATTAATGTTTGCAAGCAATAAAAATAAATATTTTTAGAGAAATATTTCAATTTTTTTTATTTTTCATGAAATATGTACATATAAACAAATCCAAGATTTTACCACCACCTTGGTAGCCGCAATAGTTTGGGCTCTCTCCCCCTAACGCAAGGGGAGGAGTTCGAATCCCCTCACGGTCGCTTGGGGACTTAAGTGTGACGCCAGGGGTAGTGGGTCCTCTCGCTTACGTGTCACCCCAGGGTTTACTCTCCAGTTGCCCGTGCGGGGTTCCTTAGGTAACAAAGTCCTTGGACATATTTTTCTAATTTTGATTTTAGGCTTGTTTAGGCTACAAACCTCGGGGACCCGAGATGCTATTACCAAAAATAAGCGAAGTAGAGAATACAATGAGACGTAAAGGGCACATAGAGATATGCAGATAAGAATGGAGGCAAACCAGTGTCGATGAAAGCATGGTGTAAAGTATATTTTAAGTTTAGTAACTGCTTTCACTCTATTAATATGACACTTTGCAATAGTTATATGTATAAAAAAATGGTTTGCTCATCGTATATTTAGCTATATACTTCCACTAGAAATTAAAATTTGACAGGCCATGAAATCACTACAAAGTAAATTTCCACATAGGACCAATCTAGTGCTCCCTCGTCCATAAATTGCCATTTTTATTATAATATATAATAATCATGAATGTGTCAAAGATTTGAACAAGCACAAAGGAAGTTGAGAGAGGAGAGGAGGGATCGATAATGAGTTAACATGGAGATACATTGGAGTTATAGATTTCTTCATATTGGAAAGCCATTGACATCAACCGCTACCTATAAAATGATTAAATATGATTTTATCAAATGGTGTTTACCAATAAATTTAGACCTTGAAGGAATTTAGATGTGGATTTACCCTATATATATGGAAGGAAAAAGAACTTCCACTGTGTCTCTATTTTCATCAACTCAATTCAAAAATAAAAAATGGAAAGAAAGAAACTTCCAATTCAGTGTCTATTAATGGATGAATTACTAATTACGAAAATCCAATTATATATGTTAAGTTCATTTACGGTGTTTTGAACGAAATTTCTCAGATGAATTGAACATTTTGATTTGGTAGTTGACATTATTGGATAAAACTTCTCCAGATTTTAAAAGATCCCAATCCATTTTTCCAATTCGCGTAAGCACAGGGGTCAGTCCGCGTTGCTTGACCAATTTTCCAAGTCGTTAGGGGGAAGCCATCATATCGTGTGACTCATGAGGAAATAAAACGGCGCAAGCAACTGTGGGACGGACCGGTTACACAAGCTTTGTTAGAATAACTGGACACGTAGGATCCATTGGGTAACATTTTTGTTATCGAGAACAATTTTTGTTTAGAAATGATTTTTTTTTCAATTCTACTCTCTGAATGATTTTCTGAGCATTCGAACGCGTTTGACAACTATACAAAATTTTTATTTTTGGAATAGAAAAAGAACATGAATGCTTGGTATGACCCTCAAAATTTTTTTATGACATAGATTTTTTTTTTTTTTTTTTTTTTAAAAAAAAATTCAATAATTTTTTGAGATTTTTCTAATTATTTTTTCATTTTTTTCTTCCTTTTCCTCCTCTAACCAGTTGTTAGGCCAGTCACCGAGTCTCAAGTGATAGACAACAACCTTGTCTAGCAACAACAAGGTTAGCCTCGCCCTGACCGGGCAAGAGCAAGGATGAGTGCCAACCCTCCTGAGGCCGGTGAGCCGGTGAGGTCACTAGACCTTGTCTCTGGCGAGTTGCCAACCATTATTAAACCTTGGCAATCGGCTAGAGCAGTAAGAAGAAGAAAAGAAGAAAAGGAAAATGATCTATTTTAGAAATTTTTCCCATGAACAAAGAAGCATATTTCTTTTATTTCTTGTTTTTATTCCAAATTTATTCCTTGTCTACTTTTCTATTCTGAAAAATAGAAAAATTAATCGATATCACCAAATAGATTTTTATTCTTTTTCTATTCTAGGAAATAAAAGAGCAAAAAAATAGAAAAACAGAAGTGTTACCAAATGGAGCTTTAAAAGAATCCAATAACTTACTCACCCTAGTCATAAAAATTGAAAGAACTAAGTAAATTTGGCGAGACATTAACAATTTAATAACTAGTTACCTAATAAGTAAGTTATTAGTCATACCTTTTGTATTTATCAACAATGTTTAAAAATTACTAAAAATTTGAAAATTTATAAATCCTGGAAAATTTTCAACTTTTTCTCTAATTGGAAGCTAGATTCCTCTCTTATATAGCAAATAAGCAACCGCTAATCTCGTTCGATTCTAAAACTTACGCCATGTAAGCATCCTTTTGATATGGTTCAATGCGTCACTTATCACCATGTGAGAGACAAAATCCAGTTGAGCAGCAATTCAAACAAGAAAACGGTCAACTAGACTCACATGTGAGTGATTTTGTTCGAATGGATGGACAGCATGATTTAGGCGCCCCAAACAGAGAGATAAGTCAATGGTCGTTTTGGAATTCAACGCTCTCCCTTGTCTCTTATAGTAGGCCAAGGTGCAAAAGAATTTATGGAATTCCATTCCTTTCAAACTTAGAATCATTCTTGGATTTACCAACTAGCCATGTCTTTGCGATTTTAAGTAGAGCTAGACATAAAGGTGCTGCTCTGGAGACCGAACGAGCTCAATTATTTAGCACTATTCACGACGCTAATTGTCTCCGGTATCTCTCCTTTGAAGCTATCATTTGACAAGTCCAATATGTCAGATCATTTCATAGTGCCAATTGAGGGAGGGATTTTATCTCTAAAATTGTTGCTTGGGATATTCAAATATTGCAAATTGGGGAGGATAGAAATAATTCAAGATGGAAGTTCTCCTTCAATAATAATAATAACAAACACATTGGAGAACCCCACGCCAACAAGATTCAAATTGCAAGGCAAATGAAAACACCCCGACAAATTGTTGCTCGGGAGTTATAACTATATTAAATTTGCATTGTTGTCCAATAACCAATTTGGGAAATCTCCTATCCATCTAGTGTGGTTGAGTAGAACAACTCTCAAGTTGCACTGTTGTTTCATAAAACTGGGAATTAGACCATTTGCGTCTTTATTGAGCACACAGTTTGATAAACTAACTTTAGTTGAAATGAAGCAAACCAAGGGGCTCTTCTATATTTACTTTCACAAAATTATGGTTGTCGATGAGGTAGAATACCTCAAGGTGAGAATTATTAGTCAGGAAAGCAAGCAAAAGTGAGCCTCCCAATGCATTTTCAGAAAACACAATATATCAAAGTGACTTGAGATTATAGAGAAGAGATGAAGAATGACCCTGTTAAAATGGTTACCTTGAAAGTCAAGCACCTGGAGTAAGGTCATATTTCATGAGCATGAAGCAAGGGGACTCCAAAATCCATTTCATTTTTGACTAATATTCAACTCTTCAAGGTTTTCGCAGGGTTGTTAAAGTGGACATTGCAACTACGAGTACTCTCGCTAAATTGTACTTGCATGATTAAAACACGCACGCAATATCATGGTTGCGTCAAGAATGGAGGATAGGAGGGTATCTACATATTATTTGACCGTGTCTATTATATTCTTTTCATGGCTCGATTCTTCGGCTCGCACTAATTAAGTAAGCAGCCCCACCGTGATGATTTTGTTCCATTAAGAACAGTGATGATGTTATTATATTTCATGTCATTGTCATTACCTTTTTTTTTTTCTGCTAAATTATTTCATGCGACACCTAACCCACATAGATAACGTAATTTTTAGCAACTTGATGCATTGCAACAAGCATGATAATCATTAATATTCTTAATCTAAAACTCGTCTTCTCTTGCTCTAACATCATGGATTGATGGTGGTTCCATATGATATATATGATGAGATCATAGTGGACTACGACACAACATAGCCCTGGCCTTGTAACGTTGCTTTCGCCAATCCCATGATGCTGCGCTAGCATGAAGCAACTAATGTAAGTTTACATGATCTGTGTTGGAATTGGGTCCACTTACATTGTTCAAATTGACGTTATAAGCCAAAAAGAAAAAGAAAACGATTTGGAGATAAGCCTCTGGAATACGCATGACGTGTAGTAAACAACACTAGCACCGAACTATAAGCCATCACAAATTAGGATTTTAAGCTTTTATCTGATATTCATAGCTGGCATGGAACCGCCATGCTCTTTGTTTATAAAGCAAGCATAGTCCTAAATAATCCTCACTAAGTGCCTAACCATCGGTATGTTAACCGTCATTTTATGGTCGACAGTAATCCCTAAAGTGAAGCTAAAACCTTCTTCGTTGCTCATGTTTTAACCTTCAAAATCGATCATGTAAAGATCACTATTTACCTAATTGGATTGAACTGTACAAGATAACCTTGTCATGAAGAATTCTTCTTCCTATTGATCTTCTCCATACCACTAATATACAATCACTAGACGTACCAAATACTTTTTTTTTTTTTGGCAGATGATGCACAAATATCAGTTTACAATGGGGCTATCGATTAAACAGAGGTTCCTTTTGGCTCGTATCCAATGTCCTATGCGTTCAAATTATGGAGCAGAGATCAGACAACCCACGAATGGCTCCTACCCGAAAAGCGAAAGATTTTCCAATCTCTACAAATGAGACTTTACAAGCTCCTAATGGAAATTTGAAGTGACCCGAATATTTCACATCTCTTTGCCCAATCACAAAGAAGATTCATGCTTAATATGATTTGCTACTTCACATTATTGAATCCGCAAATATGGAGCACTAGAAAGAATATTATTGGCTCCACGCAAGACCGCATGGGGAAAAAATTATTGGAAGTGAGAATGGTCTTGAACCAACACATGTATTTGGTCCTCCATTAGGCATGGTTTCTATCACGATGACTTTCCTAAAATTTTGTTCATGCAATGCCGCCATACCCACATAAAAGTCTCCAGGTGCAAAGCCCACAAAATCTTTCTCCATTATATAAGTCTGAAAATGTTTTCTGGGATAAAAACGAAACGAGGGACAAGATCAGGTCCTGTTTATTCCATGGTAGAAGCATATCATCTTGAACTGGAAAAGTTTAAGTCATTAAAGCACAACAACTGTCATCGGCATGGCGTTCATGTCATGAGAAACTGTACCTTGTTGGCAGTTCTCACCATTCCCCGCATCATGGGAAACATGCTATGGCCAGTTTAGAAGAGTGCTAAACTGACTTGGCGATAACATTGGAGTCCAGCATATCGGAATGACATTCTGAGATTTGGTCATAGTTCTGGTAGGCAATTTCCGATAGGGATTCAAGGTAGACCTGCAGAACGGATTTAAAAAGAAAGTTATCTCGCATTCAAGAGGAAAGTCATACCCTATCATTGCACTGGCAATATCTATGTAGAAAGGAACAGCCAAGGGAATCTTTCTAATGATAAGATCACTAAATTTTTCTCTCTACCACAGTTCACACATGAAACAAGTTGCAAATTGTCATTAAGTCATACCATATTAAGAAATTTATGTCATTTCATATCAATGCGATTTTTCTTTGTTTGTCTGTTCCTTAGATCAACGCTAGAAAGCTCTGGTTTCCTTGCATTTAAGCATGCTCCAAAATCATGAATGTGGCAGATTGCGGCAATACATTGAGCCTCTAACCTTTTGACCTCTGGAAAGTGATTCCACACCGGAGAATTGTCCATTACGGATGAGTCCTTTGAGCTCATAGTTCCAGTTGAAGCGAATGCCAAGGGATCGGCCTACATCAAAATAGTAAACATACTGTTTGTCATCAGAGACACATAACGTGGCATGCTCCAAAGTATGTTTCCACATAGCACCGGAGATTCCGCCACCCATGATCTGAAATTTAGATGAGTCATCAAGAAGTAAGTAAAGAAAAACAAAGATTTAATGTTAAGGGACTATTGTGACAGCAGCAAAACATAACAGACGAAAAGGCGGACTTTACATTTCTCAATCTTGATTGATCCCAAGGAAAGAAAGTGGACAAAATCTTGAACTCTGATGATCCCAGCTCCGGTCAATTGTTTGTGCACCTGTCCACCCATCACCACTCCGACCAGTCTCCATACGTAGTCACTCAGTAAAAGTGGGAAATTCTTCTTGGCAACTATAGAAAGCATAAGAAACAGAAACTTCACAACAAGTACAGCATTGTAAATCTCAGAGTTAAATTGCTTGCTGAAAAGGTTGCAACATAAGAATTACTAATTGACTTTCGCATTGTCTTTATATCTAGAAAGGTACCAGCCTCTAATTAATGATGGTTTTAGCCTATACAGCTCTGGATACTAGCTGTCTTGTCTGTGGTAGTTTCAGATGATGTGTTTTAAACAGAGACTAGACAAATAGCAGTTTCTTTGAAGACTCACATTCTCCACGGCTATCCTCAACAGTAAAAGCCTCAGATATGGCCCCGCGGATGTGCATTGCAGCATAGCATCTACAGGCAACCTTAAGTCCAAGCTTGTATTTGCCACTCTATGTCCTGCTTGAATCCCGCATAAAAGTGAAATCGCCTAATGTGCCCATCCCTCCTTCTAGTGTCACTAGCAAATCACCAGATAGAAGTGGCTTTCTCTTGTCAGACCCCTTTGATATTATGTGGCTTTCCAAGTGTTCCCTTGTCCAATCAACTTCCTCAATATCACCATCAAATACAACAACATTCAACTTAGTTGTTGATCCTGGCCCGCTCTGCACAACATCTCCAGTTTTTGGATTTAGCAAAGCAACTCGAATGGCTGCTCCTTGATCTCCCTGAACCTTTTTCTCAGTGAATAAGTGTGAGGGCATGCTGGTCATGAAATGAAGTTGAAAAGATTTCTCCTTCAGAGAAGGTGGTTTGGGCATCGTGAACCTATGACAGAAAAAGTTCATTCTTAGAGAAATTTGAGAGGCTCATGGCCACCGCCATCTAATCATGTATTGGTCACTAGTGCACTATGAAGAGGAGGTGGACTGCTAACCAAGATTCGGGAATTAATATGAAATTTAGTCCGTTACATTTTCTTAATTGTCTCAAAACAAGACACAAGCTGAAATAAAGGCAGGGAAACTTGACCATACATACTAGATCAAAGAAAACTTTAACAGGTAGGAATTAAGCCGGCGTGGCGTACTGACCAGTCAAAAGCAAAGTACAAACAGAAAACTAAATCCCACAAATGACTGCCATGCGTGAACCTGTAACTCACAGGCAATAGAGAGCATTTGAGGGAACTAACACAATGAGTAAAAACTGGGTGAGCTTACCATTTTGTGCTTGCTCCGTGGATGTCCCACGGTACTGTATTGGGAGAGTTACATTTCCAGTCTTGCTCAGGATCAACAAAATCATCATGGTTGTCACTAAGATGTTCAAAATTGATAGGTTTTATTAGTCTTGACTCCAACTTTCTAAACTTGTCCATCATCATTGCATTTGCCCTTATGTATAGATAGTCATCCAATATACCGGCCAAGGATCCACTTGACTTCTTGGATTGGGCAGTTTCTGATGCATTGCGACACTCCAAGCATGAAAAAGAACTACAAGGTTGGCTTAGAATCAGAAGAGCATACTTTCGAAGTATAGGAAGGCCATTATCATTTTGCTCCCACCATTCATCTGTCATAAGACAATCACTAGTTAAGAGATGACGACTCTGGGTTGGAAATTAATAGAAAATCAGAGTCTGATCAAAAGGGTGTGGAAGGATTTCTTTTCCAGACCACATGCTTCGTGAGGGGTAGATATTCCGTAATTCCAGAATTCGAATGTGCTATTTTGAATTTAAAAGTTGCAACTAAATGAGGAAATACACAGATTCTGAATACAATGATGAGACGATCACCTTCTGGCTACATTAGGAGTAGATCATCTTAACTTAAAGATAGTGAAGAAATCTAAGCAAACAAGAGTCCTTACAGGGATGAGATGCTCTAGACGTTGTTTTTGCTGCAGATGTGAACAAGTTTGGCCCTCTTTTTCTATACTGTAGCACTTGCTCCATGAAAGCTTCCTGATCTTCGTCAGCAACCATATTTTGTAGCACATAATCAATTCCGTCTTTTATTTGTTCATTCTCCTGAAAATTGTCACTTAAAAAGTAGGACGGATTTAGAGAAGCTGCAGCGCATGCACTGGATGGATTAGTTTAGCACGCATGCCGTAGTAAAGCTTCCGTATGCACTCATATTTGCCATCATCACTGTCAGAAAGACCCTCCAGAGATTCTCTCACTCTCTCCATCAATTCATACAAGTATGGAGTTGCTGAATTAGTATTATGAGACAAACAATAAACTCCAAATAGTGGTTCCAAAACTTGCAACACCTCCTGGCATTGGCTCCAAAATTGGGGGCTTTCAACAATTAACACGACTTTGCTCGCTGTTTCTTCCTCAAGATGTCTTGACTGTCTCCATTCAGTAGATGCAACCAAACGTTGTATCTCTGATTTTGCATTGTGAATACACTGAACCATTCTGAAGTTTGCGGCTAAACCATTAGGAAGAACATCTCCCAATTCCCTTTTGCCTCCAAATTTCACGGACAGGGACAAAGATTCGGCATACTCGTGCAGATAATCATTCACCAATTTAACATCACACATCGTCCTTCCAAACCATTCGACCTCTTGAAAGATATATGCGAAAAGCAACTGAATGCCCTTGAGCAGCACAAAATGTCATGTAGGTACCTGGATGCCTTTGGAAAAGCGTCTTCTGGAGGGGCTCATGGTTACGCAGATCATTACTGATGAACTGTACAACTTTGTGAAGTCCTATTTCATCCATTGCAGATTGCAATTGATCCACAACAGACCTTTCTGTCAACTCATCCTTCGGAAGTTCAATGGTATTCACTAGGATTGCACCCTTTAAAGAGTGAAAAATGATGTTCAAGAAGGATCTACCGTGAACATTAACCCAACTATCTAAAATTACCGTGCACCCCATTGAAGCTCATGATTTCTTGTTAGCATCTACATACTGCCCGACTTCCATACTCAATTTGGCGATAGACTTTGTGGCGAGCATGGAAGAACTTCCATACTCAATTTGGCGTCCACATTCAAAATGTGGATGTTTACTTCCCGACTTTGTCAGTAGATGATAAAAGTAAAGTTTGTCTTTGCCATTCTAGCATTCAAGGTTCGATTGCTTGGCCCTCTCAAATTTCTAAATTTAGTCTTTTACAATTTCACACATTGTCGAAGGATAAATCTTTTGGACTTTGTTTCATGACCAGCATGCCCTCACACTTATTCACGACACAAAGTTTTGGCTTCAAGTTGAGTCTTGTTGTACTTGGTGGTGAGCGGACCAAGATCGAGCTTCTAAGTTGAGTCTTGTTGATCCAAAATGATCCAAAATGGGATCAACTGGAAAGCCACATAATATCAAGAGGGTCTGAGGAGGGAAAGGCAATTTTGTCTGGTGATCTGGTTGTGAACCTAGAAGGAGAGACAGCCACATTAGGCGATTTCACTTTCACGCAGGATTCGAGCAAGACGAGGAGTGGGAAATATAGGCTCGGAGTTAAGGTCGCTTGTCGATGCTATGCTGCGACACATATCCACGGGACCGTATCCGAGGCTTTCATTATTGAAGATAGCTGTGGAGAATATGCGTAGTCAAAGCAACTGCTATTCGTCTAGCCTTTGTTTAAAACACATCATCTAAAACTTCTACAGACAGTGAGTATCCAGAATTATGTAGGGTAAAAGCATTGTTGGTTAAAGGTTAGTACTTTTGTAGACTTAAAGATAATGCAAGAAAATCAATTAGTCATTCTTATGCGACAGCTTTGTCTGCAAGCAATTTAACTTCATAGGAGACTTATGATGCGATACTTGTTGTGATGTTTCTACTTCTCATCTTTATATAGATGTCAAAAAACATTTCCCACTTCTACCAAGTGACCATGTGTGGAGATTAGTCGGAGTGGCGATGGGTGGACAGGTGCACAAACTATTGACGGGAGCTGGGATCATCATAGTACGAGATTTTTTCCACCTCCTCTCCTTGGATGAAGCAAGACTAAGAAATGTAAAGTCCCGCCTCTTAGACTATTATGTTTTGCTACTGTCCCGATAGGGCTTTAACATTGAATCTTTGTTTTTCTATATTTAGTTCTTGATGATTTATTTCAATTTCAAATCGTGGGTGTTGGAATCTCCGATGCCATGTGGAAACATACTTCGAAGCATGCCACGTCACACGTCTTTAATGACAAGGACTATGTTTACCATCTTGATCAAAGCCGAAACATTGGCATTCTTTTCCATTGGAATTTTGAGCCCAAAAGACTCATCCGTTATGGACTCGTCCAAAGGATGGAATCACTTTCCGGAGGTGAAAAGGTCAGGCTTGAGTATTGCCACAGTCCGCCACATTCATAATTATTGAGCATACTTAAATGCAAAGAAACTTGAGCTTTCGAAATATAATGTGACGATCAGACAAACGAACAAACTGCACATTGATGTAAAATGACATAATCTTTAATATGGCAGCTCATTTCATTCGTGAACCATATTAGGGAGAAAAATTTAGTGATCTTATCATTAGACAGACTTCCTAAGCTCTTCGTTTCTACATGGATATGTCACTGCAATGATAGGGTATGACTTTTAGAGAGAACTTTTTCTTTGAATCCATTCTGCAAGTCTACCTCAAATCCCAATCCAAGATCGCCTACAAGAATCCTGACCAAATCTCAGAATATCATCCCGATCCATTGCCCCTTGACCTCAATACATTTCCTTAGCACTCTTGTAAACTGGCCACGGCTTATTTCCCATGGTGGAGGGAATAGTGAGAAGAGGTATAGTTTCTCATAGCATGAACTTCATGCCGATGACAACTATTTTGCATTAGTGACTTCTCTTTTTCCAGTTCAAGTTGATACTCTTCTACCACCGAAAGAACAGTACCTGGAGAGTGCAGACCCTTAGCATTTCCTTGATTGGTTTCGTTATATGTGTAGATCACTTAGAGACTATCGGACATTGGAAGAGCATCTCCCAATTCCCTTTTCATTGCACTGAACCATTCTGAAGTTTGCATTAGGAAGAACATCTCCCCATTCCCTTTTACATTATCCCCATTGGCGGAGTTGCAAAGTAATAGTGCAGGAGACAACTCGAATAATGCTCGACAAATTCATCGAACTTTCATCTAGAAGCCCATTGACAATTGGAAGGGCGTGCAATGCATCACTTATCGCCTTTGGGTTCCAATGAATTTGTCCCCCTATGAGCGACAAAACAGATTTCGTGTGAGAGTGATTTTGCTCGATGGGATGGATAGTATGATTTAGAGTAAATTATAAGCGTGAGCCCCCAATGGATGGACATCACGAGTTCCCACCCTAATAGAATCAACTGATTTAGGGTAGATGACCTTGGAAGAGCAGAGTGAGTAGCATTCATGAACAAGGTATTGTGCCCCCTCAGGACTCATTTGGAACTACAAAGAGGAATACTATCCGAGTGGATTCGCTGTCCTTGCTTGGCAGCAGTGATATGATTCTTAGGTCCTACTAGAACCTGCAACTTTCCAATGTCCAAAAGTCTCTTAAGTCTCTAAGTGATCTACGCATTTAACGAAACCAATCAAGAAAACGCTAAGTGGCTGCACCCAGGTACCATTCATTTGGTGGTAGAAGAGTATCAACTTGAATTGGAAAAAAAGAAGTCCCTAATATAGAACAAGCTGTCATTGGCATGAAGCTCATGCTATGAGAAACTATACCTCGTTGGTAGTTCTCACTATTCCCCCACCATGGGAAACAAGTTGTGGCCAACTTACAAGAGTGCTAAGGAAATGCATCGAGGTCAAGGGGCAATGGAGTGGGATGATATTCTGAGATTTGGTCAGGATTCTCGTAGGCGATCTTGGATAGGGATTTGAGGTAGACCTGCAGAATGGATTCAAAGAGAAAGTTCTCTCTAAAAGTCATACCCTATCATTGCAGTGACATATCCATATAGAAATGAAGAGCCTAGGAAGTCTGTCTAATAATAAGATCACTAAATTTTTCTCCCTAATATGGTTCACACATGAAATGAGCTGTCATATCAAGAATTATGTCATTTCATATCAATGTGCATTTTGTTCGTATGTCTGATCGTCACATTATACCTCGAAAGCTCAAGTTTTTTTGCATTTAAGTATGCTCAATAATCATGAATGTGGCGGATTGTGGCAATACTCGAGCCTGACCTTTTCACCTCCGGAAAGTGATTCCATCAATTGAATGAGTCCATTGTGGATGAGTCCTTTGGCTCAAAATTCCAATTGAAAAGAACGCCAATTTTTTTGCCTTGATTGAAATAGTAAACATAGTCCTTGTCATCGGAGACCTGTAACGTGGCATACTCCCAAGTATGTTTCCACATGGCATCGAAGATTCCGCCACCCATGATCTGAAATTGAAATAAATCATCAAGAACTAAATGTGGAAAAACAAAGATTCAATGTTAAGGCCCTATCGGGACAGTAGCTAAACATAATAGTCTATAAGGCAAGACATTACATTTCTCAGTCTTGCTGCATCCAAGCAAAGGAGGTGGAAAAAATCTCGTACTATGACGATCCCAGCTCCTGTCAATAGTTTGTGCGCCTGTCCACCCATCCCCACTCCAACTATTCTCCGCACGTAGTCACTTGGTAGAAGTAGGAAATTTTTTTGACAACTACATAAAGCATGAGAAGCAGAAACATCACAACAAGTACCGCATCATAAGTAACAAGTAAAGTTAAATTGCTTGCAGACAAGGCTGTAGCATAAGAATGACTAATTGATTTCTCGCATTATCTTTAAGTCTACAAAAGTGCTAGCCTATAACCAACGATGCTTTTACCCTACACAACTCTGGATATTCGCTGTTTGTAGAAGTTTAGGTGACGTGTTTTAAACAAAGGCTAGACAAATAGCAGTTGCTTTGACTACTCACATTCTCCACGGCTATCTTCAACAAAGATAGCCTCGGATATGGCCCCCTCAATATGCGTCGCAGCATAACATCGACAGGCGACCTTAACTCCGAGCCTGTATTTCCCACTCCTCGTCCTGCTAGAATCCGGCGTGAAAATAAAATCACCTAATGTGGCTGTCCCTCCTTCTAGGTTCACAACCACATCGCCAGACAAATTGCCTTTCCCTCTTTAGACCCTCTTGATATTATGTGGCTTTCCAGTTGATCCCATTTCGAATCAACTTCCTCAGGTTCACCGCCAAGTACGACAACATTCAACTTAGCAGCCTGGTCCGCTCTACACAACGTGTCCAGTTTCTAAATTAAGCAAACCAACTTGAACTCCCTGAACCTTTTCTTAGTAAACAAATGTGAGAGCATGCTGGTGATGAAACGAAGTCCAAAAGATTTATCCTTCAGAGCTGGTAAGTTGGGCTCTGTGACACTATAAAAGACAAAAGCTCGTTTTTAGAGAAATTTGAGAGGGCCATTTTGATAGCCGCCGCCATCTTATCATCTCCTGAACCAAAACTAGTGCACTAGGAAGACAGCTAAGCAAGATTCATCAGAAATTGATATGAAATTCAATCTGTTATGTTATCTTAATCGTCTCAAATCAAGAAACAAGCTGAAATAAAGGCAGGGAAACTTGACCACACATACCAAATCAAAGAAAACATTAACTTAGGTAGGTATTAAGCCGGGCATGGCATCTAAACCATGCTGTCATGCCAAGATATGGATAGACCGACCAGTCAAAAGCAAATTGCAAAAAGAAAACAAAATCCCACGAATGATTGCCGTGAGTGAACCCGTAACTCACAAGCAATACAGAGCATTTCTGGGCGACCTTACCGTTCTTCGAGGATTTCAGCTCGATTGCTACTCTCCGGTACATGTTTTGGAAGCAACTCATCTAGGCAATCCTGTCCTTTATCCGTGGTGGACGTTTCTGACGCGTTGACTTTCTGAATTTCTGCGAGTGGCGTCGAAGCTGTAGGGTGAGACGGACTCTTAGTTTTACCCTTTTGAGCGGTAATTGCTGCAGAAGCCTCGGCACGGATAGGCTGAGGAACAACGGTACAAGGAGGAACGTCGCCAGCCGAGATGTCAGCTAGGTGTGACTTAATCTTCAAGATCCCACTGGCGAAATCGGAATTGCAGAATTTGCAGCGGAAGCGATTGCCCAGCTGCTCAGCATGCTCCCAGAACCTGTCCCTCTTCCTAGTCATTTTGCCCCTGTCCGGACGATGCACACACCGTACAATTACTCAAACTGCAAGCCAGCTCCCAAATTTAATTGAAAGTTGATCACTACAAACTTCAAACTAAAGTCTGAGTTCAGCTGCAGACTGTTTACGATGATATAATGTACGAATCCTTAAATCTTTTTACAATATCCTCGATGACCGAACATCCGAACTTAGGTTTGCACAATCTAATCTGAAAATGACAGTAGAACGACGTTGGGCGGAGATGGAAATGAATCTAAAGATGCGTGAGAATAGGAACCTAGCATTTGATGCGCTATGCCTGAAGACTGAAGACGTACGAGCAATCAAGAGCGAGAGAGTTAAACTCGTTTGTGCATGCATCGACATGGAAGCGAGCAAGCGACAGAGAGGGATCGGTACCTCCACGAATCCAAAGTAGAAGCAGAATCCTCCGGTGAGATTTCTCGAACTGCGCCGCAATCCCTGAAGACTGAAGACGTACGAACAATCGAGAGAGAGAGAGAGAGAGAGAAAGAGTTAAGCTCGTTTGTGCGCGCATAGCCATGGAAGCAAGCAAGCGACAGAGAGGGTTCGTTACCTCCACGAATCCAAAGCAGAAGGAGAGTCCGCTGACGCTATGCCTGAAGATGTCCGAGCGATGGAGCGAGCGAGAGCGCGTGCGTGAGAGGGAGAGGGAGAGGGACGGGACGTTCTGGATCCCGTTGGACTCGATGATGCTGAGGGCGGGGCCGATCTTCTCGACAGGCATGTCGGTGCAGGCGAGGTGCATCATGGTCTCGACGCATCCGGTTCGCGATGTCGAGGTTCAGCTCCGGAGAGGGAGAGGGAGAGGGAGAGAGAGAGAGAGAGAGAGAGATTAACGAGCGCGTTGTCGGGAGGCAACCAAAGTACGCGCACATATTTGAACTTTTGAACTTTCGAACCATTGCGTCAGCAGCTCCTCTGTCGGCGCCCCAAGTGACGGAAGAATACAATCCACTTTCACCTCCATTTCAATTTAATGGTCTCTCCAAGGTATTTTCTTTCTTTTTTTTTTTCTCTTTCTCCCGGAATATGACCTATTGGTTAATGATTCGGATTTTCCAATTGCCAACGCAATACTATGGATTGCGGCCCAAATGTCGTGCATTTTTTGTCACGTACCTAAATTACAAATGAAATGTAGAGTGCGATCATTATTATGTTTCCATCCCTCTCTCTACCTTTCTCTTGTAAAATTTTGTTCTAAGTGTGATTTTCAGAATGAAATTTGGGTTTAAGCAGTAGTATTTGAAATGAAAAAAAAAAAATTGGTGGGGACGAACAAATTTTGTTACTTTCCTAAACCTTAGTGAATCCGTAAATTGGAAACGAATTTATAAATCAAAGCTACTATCTTGACTAGTGAGACTCGCTTTTACAAGGTAAATTTTGAAATGGGTCGACAACTTAACACTTGACTGGATGTTGCTTAATTCATTAAAATGTTGGTGACAGAACAAATCTAGAAGAAGAGAGTTTCTATCCGTCCCCGAAGTCACTACTGATTTTCCACCTTTTCGAAATGCAATTGCCAATCCCACGAATTTCGTCCTTACGAGTGGATCCCTCCGAACGGGTGGGTCGAGTTTTGGTCGGGTGAAAAACGGATCTGATCCAAATTAATCAATATTAACCCATTTTTGCGTAAATAGAATTTAGGCAATTTATACCCAGCCGACCCGACTTGACTTCAACCCGAGCTCCAGTTTTTGGCGATCTTTCTCCTTAAATCGGTACCCTTGAAGAATGGGCGACTCCTTGGGCCAAGTCGGGCGAGCACGCTCGTTGTCGGGTTGTGGGCTATGACTTCGCGTTGCGCATGGGCACGGTGAAGACGTGAGTGAGCAACGCTATGAAGGACAAGAGTTTGTGGATTAGGTTATGGAAGCGTGAAGGTTGTGCCTAGGGGAGTTAATATATACTAATTTTGTGTTTATAGATTTTTCTGTACCTAAAATTTTACTGCATAAGAAAATGATGCATATCATATTTGAGATATGTATAGTTCGGTTCACTGGAGATATGCCAGATGCACTAGCCACAGGTTGTATGTCCTTGGGGATACTGCATAGCCACATCCTACTGAGATCACCAACTTGACTAGTCTGAAATGGTTGCATCTGGATAACAATGAATTCACGGGTGGTTTATCACCCGGTCAATTGAATAGTTCTGGGCTTAAGGATTTTACGTCTTAATAATAATTTCTTGTCTAGAGGGATCCCCGATTGGATTGATGCTTTCCAACATTTAAATTCTCTTATGCTGTCAAATAACTCACTGGGAAGTCCTTTGCCATTGGGGCTTCTTCAAATTAGGCCATATCAGTTTCCTAGACTTCTCGAGTAATAATCTAGGCCCAACTACGACCCCCTATGGTAATGTTACACCTAGGAGGTTCCTGCATCTGCAAGGCAATAGGCTTGCAAGGCTTTTTACCGGCTTCCTCTCCGGAGCTTCGTCAATTGTGATCTAAGGGATAATGCACTGTTAAGTAGGATCCCATTAGGATTAGTTTGCTTTCGAACTTGAGGGTTCTTCAGAATAGAAACAATTTTGAAGGTTCAATCCCTTCACAAATGTCAGTTGCAAGACATGACTATGGTGGATCTCTCATATAGTTATCTCTTCGGAGAAGTTCTATCTTGTTTAAAAGAGTTAGACATTTTAGGGGATGCCTAGAAGCACGTTTGATATTGCATTTGAGATAGAAGACGGTTGGCCGCCATACTTGTATATGAGCAAATTCACCTTTATACTTAAATATGGTGATGATTTTCGAGTTGCTTGGATGGGTGAACTCGAAGAAGTGAAGTTCATCTTGAAGAGTAGAGAAAATATTTTAAAAAAAGTAATGTCAGTATTTTTCATTAATCAAGTTGGACAGAGTTAATGAAATAACTCAATTGCATCAATTTCATAAGTTTTTGGATTTGATTGTACTTATAAATTTTAAGACTCAATTACACTTTTGTGATAAGTTTTAAGATTTCTAATATATGCATCCATTTTTCATAATATTTTAATATTTTTTTTTGAAATTTTTATAATTTTTTGGTTTTTTTTTTCTTTTGATTTAGGCTAGCGAGGTTCACCAACCCTTGCTGGCATTGGGCGAGGGTGTTGTGGCCCTTGTTTGATCTAGATGACGGATGCCATACCCTCACTTGGGGCCGGTGAGGGTTGCAGAACCCTCACTTGGCTCGAATCTGGGGAGGGCAACATTGCTTTTGCTAGCACCCCTCGCTTTGGCCGACAAGGACCGCAACACCCTCACCTAGTGTTGGCCAAGGTCACCAACCCTCGCTTGCGGCCAGCTTGAATCCAAAAGAGGTAAAGAAAAAAATGAAACAAAAAAAATTATAAAAAATAATATAATATTATTTTAAAAAAATCAACATTAGCATTAGCCGTGTCACGTAGGATGATTAGTGTCCATATTAGTAATTTATGAGCAAAATTGGATAGATGGACTCAATTGGCAAATGTGAAAATGTTTAGAACTTGATTGGTACAATTAAAAGGTTTATGATTGAATGGATAAAAGTGCATAGGTTTAAGACTTTTTGAACAATTTTTTTTTCTATTGATTGAAAATGTTTTCCTTGACTAATTTATCTTCTATGGCCAAACGTTGGAAAATTTATAAATCTTTTTTTTTAAAAGTTATTTTTCGCGAAACAAACGGAGCCTAGGGTAAAAGTCTTCCATGGCCAAAATGAGAAAACAAGCTAACTTTGACACTATGGAGGTTGAGTTCCTAAGTTTATTTTATATATATATTATGGGAAATTAGTGAATTCAGTGATTTGTAAACAAATTTCTAAAAATAGTTATTTGTATTGTTTAGAAGAAATAATCAGGGAAATATATTTTTGTTATCAATAATAATTTGTTTCTTAATTTTTTTGTTGATGATAAAATATTTTTTGTGAGATAAATGCATCTAAAAATTAAATGTTTTTATCTTTTTTTGGTATCATCTCTTCTCCTTCCGCTGAGGGCTTTTCCTTTCATCACTCTGTCCAGGCTATCTTCTGTCTGCGGGCGTGCGTGCGGCCAACGAAAAGCCGCCGAAAACCCTCGGCAGCGGCTCCAGCCGATAGACAGGGCCTTGCTCGGTTCATCATGGGCTCTTGGAAGGGGGACGACTTCTACGGACAAGCCCAGTCCCATTCAACATCAAAGATAAAAATAAAAAATAAAAAAATCCGCCTGTCCAGCACAAGGGATGCTAAAGATGAAAATAAAAATTAAAAAAATAAAGTTAATAATTCAGGTGCCATCAAAAGAGCTTAAAAATCCGAATTGGCCCGAACGAATCAACCCCCACATTTCTCAGGGATGAGCTAGACAGAGTCGGTCCTTGGTGCGTCTTTTCTAATTTTCTTTTTAAGTTTGTTCAGGCTACTAACTTCTCTTTGTCCCTCTCTCTCCTTGGATCTTGAATTTGGGGTTAACTCGACTGGATAAAGTTACTCCAGACTTTAGAAAATTGCAATCCTTTTCAAATCCACATACGTGGTCTTTGCGTTGACCAATATTCGAAGCATCGATCAAGTGCTTTGCGAGAAAAATAAGTAATTAGCCTCGGTAAAGAGATAAAATCTCATCCAAGATGGAAAGAGAAATTGACTTACTAAGCCGACTTTCTTTTCCATCATCTTCATGTTGCTTTTGGATGAAAGAAACATTAATTTTAGTCGAGGTCTTTTGCTTTAGTTTCTATAATGGACATCACTATCAAGAAAGTAAAGCATTACCCAGCTTTCATCGCAAGAGACCGAAGCGACTTGGGAGAATTGTGGGTCAAGCCATGATGTACATCCCCGTCAAAAAATAAAGCATTTCTATGGGAAGTGACCAAAATGACTTGCTCAAATTATACACGTGTCTTTGGACCAAAAAATAAAATAAAATTTACATGTGTCCTACATGATGAAGTTGGCATTTAAACATTCAACGTTTGGTGAAAAAGAAGAAGGGAGAATGATACATTGAATCTAATTGATAAGCTTAACTTATTGCGTTATTTTGTTATATTTGGTTGAGAGAATTAATAAAATTATACTACATCCTAATCGGTAAATTTTAATTGATCCAATGAATATACAAACAAGTAATGCGTTACACTATAATGATATGGCCCAAGCAACATTAATTAGCCACAAAATCGGCAACCCAAGATCTCCAACTAGAACTTGAAACACATATAATCGAGAGATTTACGCACTTTATTTGAAATACATTATTCTTTACACGGAGTAACAACAATTTAAAACTCAAACACTTCTCCTCTATTGCTCACCGTATTACTAACCCAATGAAACTGTCCTCATGCTCAACATTTTGTAATTGCTCCTTATGTGAGGATATTTGGGTGTCAGGATTAGTAGAGAGACTTGAGTATTATTTATATATATTTAAGCAACAGGCTCTCTCGTCACAAGTCGGGCTTTACCTGGCCCATATTAGCTAGCCCAATATTAGATTAATTAAGAATCTTTATATCTCACCTTATTAGACTAATCCTATAAAACGGTTATAACAAATTTCAATTAATGTAGCCCATGTCAGAAAAACTCTTACAACATTGGCAAGCTCTTAAAATAACTATTAAAATATTAATCATTTGGAATATTCGCTTTGCTTATCAACAACTATTAAACGGAAATCACCGGAGTTGGTTATATGTTGATAATAACTATTAATCATTTGGAATATTCGCTTCGCTTTGCTTATCAAACTCTGCTCTTGTCAATTAGGTCTATCATATGTTGGTAATAATAAAAAAATTGGTTATTTTTTGGTGCAAACACATATAAACATGAAGTGTCTTTTATTGGGTTTGGTCAGCCTATGCTTTTGACATTTGAAGAGATTTTTCCAGCCTATGTTCTTTGACATTTGTATGCCTCAAATTTTGACAATCTTGCAAAGAGAAATCTAGAACATCTTGAAAATGGTTCAACTGACTTTGTCAGAGAGCATCCCAGAGATAAAAAAAAAAAAAAAAAAAAAAATAAATAAAAAAACTTGTGCATGTCAGGGCAAGTGAAAGATCCTTACGATTTTCAGCGCGATTACCATTTGATGTTATTCATGAATCTATAAACTGAAGACTTGTCACTAAAAGATGAATTGAGGCCATTGGATGTCAATTATTGTGTCTTGTTGCGAAATTCACCGTGGAGTACTGCGAGAATGATCATACCTAGTTCTGTCCAGAATTAGTTGGTTGCGCATCGCATGATTCGTAATGAGTTTTGGTCTCCTTTATGCTTGATTGTGCCATTAGTTGATAGGGGGCATGCATACTTATTCGTGTTTACTTGTCAAAACGCCTTTAGTGTTTAATAAGGGTTGCATGTGTTTAATATCTAATAATGGGTGAACCAGTCCTCGAGGAGAGCGTTCGGCTCGATTTCTCAGATTTTGGAACCCGGTTGGTTTGGGCTTGATGGCGCCGAGTCACGATTGGTTCGGATTTGATGGGGAGCAGTCCGAACCCATTTACATGTATGCATTAGTTTCATGATTTGTTGTATTTCATCTTGGTTAGTTTCTCATCGTTATCATTTTAGTTAGGAAATTTCCATCCCTAGATTGGAGTAATTACATGCTTATATTAGGAGTTAGCTCACGCTTGTCCTGTTCCGGAGCTTAATAGAATCATATATTCATAGGCACCTATCCATTCAACAAATATGTACCGATGCCTCTTTATTTTCTTTGAGAGCTGCCTTTCCTTGTCCTCTTCTCTTATAGTTTCTTTTCCAAATTTTGGTGATTCGTTATGACTTCTTATGAAATTTTATTTATTATTCCCTAGTTCTTTTACGCTATTATATAGCTCATACTAATAAAACAACGTGATGGTCTATTTTATGAATAAAATATCCTAAAGTCACTTTGATTTCTGTCATTCTCTTTATAAATAGTCACTTCTATAAAACAATCCTAAACTACTAATTTAGTTGTCAAGTCATTGCATGAACAGAAAGTTTTGTGCATAAGTCTACACATAATAAATCTTAAATCTATTGTCAGTAAAATTTCCAATATACCCTCAAAACGCCTCGAATGAAATTCTAGTGAGTAAAAAGACAAATAAATGATATAACTGGACACACAGTTTGTATAGTGTCATGCCCCGGACCTTAGCCTTGTCGCGGGAATGCGACATCCTCCTCTTCATGGGATTAAATTGCGACGTCCCAAGAGACGTCATCATCCCATTGATTTTTATCTTTCATTAAGCACATGCAGAAGCATGCAATCTCCGTTCACCCAATCAATCAATAACAGACAATGAATAGTTAGGGAGAAAACACATTCACATACATACTACATAATTTCCTGGCTTTATTTATCTACGTGGAATGATTACAAATTTACAAGCCCAACCTTAGGGCCGTTCCATAACTGGTCATCCCCTCATACCAGAAATATATCAAAAGGGGGAGGGGGGGTTGTTGAAGGGGTTTGTCCTAGCTCCTTCTACCAAGGCAGTCACCAAAAATGGTTCCCATCTTTCGCTGGTGTCCTCACCGCGATGGCTCGAGCTCTGGATCGTAGTCGAGGTTGGACTCGGGGGTCGTCCATAGTACTATCAAGAGGGGCAGCACCGACCCGTCAGCGTCCCCCCATGGTGGGACCATATAATGCACAAAAACCCTTATTGTAAAATAGGGGACCGTATAATGCACAAAAACTCTTTGTTTATATGGATACATTAGATAATATTATACATATCAAATATAGATATCACAGACTTTATATATGGCAATCCTTTTTTCAGACGAATAAGGGAATTTATATATAATATATACATTGCAAACTTTTTAAACAACATAAGAACATGTTTATATATCTTCAATATCAAAAGATTCCACTTTTTTAGATTTTATTGGTCAGCACATATGGTTATGTAGTTACGTATTATTCGACACATATAATTAGCAATAACAGACCCAAGCATCTTTCAAGGGGGTGCAACACTTTTCAGCTTGGTTGTGATTAGTTTCGTTGAACATATCAGTAAATTCAATAATAGACCCATGTGACCCAACAATAGATATGATGAGTCTACATATTACAAGTCACATCTATTAAGCGCATGTGATTCGAGGGCCTCACAATAAACTGAATAAATTTCCACGTACGTTCCGGCATCCATGGTTATTGTTCAACGTTCAATTTCCATTAAGAACTTGATTGGTTTTATTTCATGGCAATTGAATCAGCTGTGGTGCTTGCCTTCTTCTCTATCACTTTTTTGCATGTCCTTAATTGTCAACAAAATTCAAATTGTTGGCATGCTTTTCCTTGGAATACTTCTAGGCCACGGCAAGCTTTAGTGACAATAAGAGAGGATAAGATCTCTCGAATGTTTGAGTCAAACAGGTCCCTAGCAGAAACATAGAACGTACGGGCCACGAAAAAGTATACCATGAACATATTATATATACCAAACTAAATTTGGACTATCAGATCTTCTTGGATCCCCTGTCTTCAGTGGTCACGAGTCAATTTAATATATATACTATGCTTATATAATAGTCTCTTATGACCCACAAAGCACCGTAAGAATTGAAGGGTTCTTCATTGTACTGTACATGTGCGTGTGGACTTTCAATGGTGTCGATGTTGGAAGGAAGTGGAAGCTGACAGGGTGGTCCGAAAGAGAGACTAGAGAGGAATGCCGTGCTCACGGTTGAATCCACCTTAAACAACCCGATCGTTTTGCTTTATGCCTTGGCAGACGGTTAAAAATATTTTTATTTAATGCTAGGAAAGTATCCGTGTGTTGCACGAACTTAAGCCTGTGTTTTTTGACAGACTGTTAATCAATTTTGCATTCATTTACTTCAAGTTAATTATAAGATATACTAAATGTTGACTATATTTTCATGATCACTTTATCGATTTGATCAAAATTAGCCTATTTTTCCGTCAATGAGTCCAAACAAATACCACTTTATTTGATATTTCTTGGCAAAACAACACTTGCTTTGAAAATTAACAATGTCAAACCTTAGTTATTTCCCTCTCTTTTTGCGAAGTAATTCCTGGGCACATTTTTTTGTTGATTTGCTAATAGTAATTTTTTAATTATCATTTTATAATCTTGATCTTTCCCTTTTGGAGAAGATCTAGGTCAAGTTAATAGCGAAAATCACGGGTTCCGTGGAATTGGTCCCAATAGACTCTGAGTTTTCCCATGGTTGTTCCATGGAGTTGGCCCAACCGTAATAATCACTCCAAGGGAAGACTCTACTCATATAAATTAAGTAGATGGCCCTCATAAGTTTGCACATTGTGAAGCAGAAGAAATTGATAATGCACAAAACCCCATACAAACATGAAGTATTTTTTATTGTGTTTGTGGACTTGGGTGTTGTTGGTATTGATGGGGAATGGAAGAAGCATGGGGTGCTTGGAAGAAGAGAGGAATGCCCTCCTCAAGATTAAGGCTGCCTTCAACCACCCAAACAGGTCTTCTCTTCCGTCTTGGGGAGACGGCGATGGTGACTGTTGCGGCTGGGAAGGCATCGAGTGCGATAACACCACTTCACGAGTAACTCAATTAGTTTTGAGCTATATACGCAATTTGACATTGCAAGAATATGGCCCTTGGGTTATTGATGCGTCTCTATTCCTGCCTCTTGAGGAACTTCAAGTGTTGGATTTAAGGGATAATCATCTCTCAGGTGCATATATATATCTATATATCTCTCTCTCCCTCTCTCTCTCTCTCTCTCACAGCTATTTGTTTCTTTTTTGTTTTTTTTTTTTTTTTTCAATTATGTTTCTAAATTAGTGTTTACAATTTTGAACAATGAAAAAATGTCATTCTAGGTGCTATAAACTGTAAAAGTGAATTAATGACAAACACATGATTGCACAAATGATGTGATTCTTAAAGTAGTTAATCGCACATATCATAAGTTAATTACGAGATTCATCTCCATGATGATGATAAGTACAAAAAACAAAAATAGAATCAGCTTAATGAGCAATGATTTTACCAAATTCCAACTTTTTTTTTTTATATCATAAAAGGTAGACTTGTTCGAATTTTTCACCCCAACAATTTTGCACTTGTTTGGAAGTGGACCAAAATCTACGTAATGTTTTTATTTGTGGCTTCCTCTCAACATTCAAAATGAGAAAAAGAAAATCAAGTTTATCATTCTACATATCAATATTCACATTTTTGAAATGGTTTTGAGTGTTTTATGATAAATGAAAGTCAAATTGCGAGAGATATCGGGTTTACAAAAGATGAAAAAAATTGAAATTAAAAATCACGAAAAGTAGATTGGTAAATGGGATTATTTTAGAGGGAAGAGAAAGGTCTTAAAGGTAGTGTAATGGTTGGATAGAGGGAAAGAAATGGACCGGAAAAAGAAAAGATTAAACCATATCAGGAAAAATTATGTGTAGCTGTGTGTCTTTTAAATCCCTCATATAAAGGGATTTGGAGGGATTGAGAGCACTAATACTTTTATCAAAAAATTGTTTTCTCTTTCCCACATTTACCTTTGATGTATTTCTGATATAATTACATAAATTATATATACATAAAAGTACAATAAAGTGAAATGCATCATTTCTTTTCTCTCTTGATCATTCCTTTTTCTAGTATCCAAACAATATTATGACTTACTTTCTTCTTTTCTCTTGAAATTATTTGAATTTCTTATTTTCTTTTATGGTTACGTCTTCCAATCATCTATATTTTTCTGGATGCATGGACCAGTTCTTAGTAGGAGAAGGCAAATGGTTCCAAAAACCAAGCCACTCCACCTATGCATCCAGACATGAAAGAAAACCAGAAAACTTAGTGCTTCTCAAGTCAACCTTTAGTTTATGTAGACTCGGAAAGTCATTTTAATGTTGGGCAAATAACGCATTCGAACACTAATAGACATAAATGGAAAAAGAAATTAGATGACACATCTATCATATTGGCGTGATTCAGTTGATATGACCTACGTGCACCTTTAAGAAGATTAGCAAGAGATTCCAAATTAAGCGATATGATAAAAAGTAAAGATGATATTCAAGTCATTCAAATGCTCTTAGTATATTATTGAGATCCTCTATATTCAGGATAATTGTAAGTTTTCTATCTTGAAAGTTTAATACCTCAACACAAAAACCATTTGACAGTCCAAATTAATTTCCCATTTTCTTTTCCTTTTCCTTTTTATTATTATTTTTTTTTGTGTCCTCTTTCTACTTTTCCTCTTCTCTTTTAGTCGGGAAAATTACTCATTTAGTCCTAAATTACATATGCCAATTCAGTTATAAAATTTTCAATTTTGCTAATGTAATTATATTGAATTCAAATAGTCCTTTCTGCCACTTGCAATTGGAAATTGCGCAAGTCTTCCTGTATGACATGACTTGTAATTTGACAAGTACAACTCTTGATGCAACGATATCATTCTACATATTTTCTGATTTTGTTTTTTTTTTGTTTTTTGCTTTTTTCCTTTCCTCTCATTTCTTTTTTCTTTTTCTTCTATTTAATTTTTCATTTTTTAATATGCAAATGAAGAATCCCACATAATATATATATATATATATATATATATATATTTTCCTTTTTATATGTGAGTCTTTTTAAGTCTTTGCTCACATAATGTCCCACAAGACGTTGCTCTTTGCATTAGGTGACTCTTAAATCAGTACGTTTCAAACTCTATCCTTTGTAATATCCTCAACCCTTTGGCTTGAGAGTTCCAAACTATTGTTTCAAAACTCCTCACTCTCTGCTCTGAAGAATCTTGCTAATTTCAGCTCTGATTTTTTTACGCCAGAAAGTTAAAATTGTGTAGAAGTAAGGAGGATGCAGATAAAATGCCTATCTTTACTTTTATACACTCAAAAAGCTAAATGAATACGTATACTGAAGGGAAATGCCTATTTCCACAGCCTAAAAAGCTGGGAACCCTTTAATGAACCAAAATCCCATTTTTCTTGAGGCTTTAATTGGACAGTGAGGTAAAATGGGATGATTTTAGCGGAAAATTTTTGTATAAAATTTATGTGAGATGGAAGAAAAGGCAAATTGTGAATTTTAATTAACTTTTCTTCTCAATTTTTGTAACCTCTATCTCCAAAATACTAAGTGAAGCATTAATGATTTCGATAGTCAAATGATGGAATAAGAAGCAATGCCTGAAGAAGAAAAGCGACAAGCTGGACAGAGAGTGGTCTCAGAGGAAAAATCTTGTCTGATTTTGGCATTGACGGATTGACCAAGAACTAATTATTTTGGTTACAATCTCCTCTACCACAAATAAGGCAATGCAATACTTCATCTTACACCTATGAGAGATTGAATTTGTATCTTATCGAATCCAGCAGCTACAACATTTATTAAGAGAGAGAGAGAGAGAGAGAGAGAGAGGTCAGGTCCAAGAGGAAAAACTTCCGACTGATTTTGGCATTCGTGGCTTGACCGAGGCTTATCGAGACAATGACATTTTGGTTAGTTTAAACAAATCTAGGCCATTTAGGCCGTACAACACATACCAAAAGCTTCCATCTTTAAAATTAGTCAAACTAAATGAATATATAAGTATAATGTTCGAGTTATTGCTTTCAATTCTAAATTAAATGCAAATATGCGACATTCTAAAGTAGTCATGATGTTTAACTATTTATAATTTTAAAAGACGTATTGCAAGTTTAAAAGTTTGATTGTAATCTTTGAAGCGATAGGATTTTATATTTTGTTTAATTTCCTTCTAACTGAAAGTGATAAACTAATTAACAAAATTGCATTGGCTTAAATAAAAAATTATACTTTTTAATCTTCGATGGCTCATCACAAATAAAATTTATCACTAGTTTGTTGTATTTTGTTCAGTTTTAAATGCAATGGATTTATTTGTTGGAAGAATTGTTTCTATATTTGAGGAACGTGATAATTTCTCTTTATGCATTTTTTGACTTTTAAAGTAACAAGATTTTGAAGTTTGGGAATGGCAAAATAAACTATATCTTCAAGAATATATATGAAAACTTTTCTCTTTATTCATGCTTTAAAATTTAAACTTATTAGTCGACGTGAGCCACATAGAAAAAACGAGGCATTGTATCTGGTCATATGGAGATAGAATCAAATGTCATACGGTGAGCACGTAATGGAACATTCACGTTGCAAAATAAACTATATCTTCAAGAATATATTCTGAAAATTCTTTTCTCTTTATTCATGTTTTGTAATTCAAACTCAATAAGAGATAGAAGTTCAGAGATGACAGCTCAATAAATCAATGCTCGTTGGTCTAATACGGGTCACATGGCAAAATTATGTCATGTATCTTGCCATGAGGCAGTCATAAAAGTAAAGTCATATGTCACATGGGAGCAAACGATTTTCTCAGCTTTGCTAGTTAACTACATCTGATAGACATTGTTGAAGCTATAAGTTACCCGTTTATGAAATTGGTTTACAAATGCATGTGACGGAGACTTTGTTGATGCTCAGATTTGTCGGATCAACTGGTTTCTGCATAGAAATCAATTTTCTTCATCATGAGCATATAGTTATTCTAGATAAATGGAAGACAGTTAGACATTTGATATTGGTAGATAATTTATTAACTATGAGGTATGCATGGATCTTTCTATGATTAGATTTAAATGGAACGCTGCACTTGAGGAAATTGAAGCGACTTGATCTATCTTTCAATAATCTAGAACGAGTCCCCTCATTGTACAAGCAAACTTCAGCGGAGGCTCAAAAATTGTCTTCCAATCAGCTTGAAGGTACATGTAGAATAGAAGACCATGCCATGATACATAAAGTTTGATTTTGAGAACCTTTTGTCAATTATAGGTGTGAATTTGGAGGTATTGGATCTTGGTGTGAACAATTTGGCCAATGACGCCCTCATGGACATTATGAGGATAACATCTCTCAAGGCCTTGTACATCAATCAATGTGGATTGATTGCATCTTCAAAGTTTCTGGAAGGTACTCCTATGAAAATGCTTTCATATATCACCTTTTTAAAAATAAGATAAGATTTTCTTGAACATAGAAGGCATTGTAAGAGTTTTCCTGATGTGGACTATATTAATTGATATTGTAATTTACCGTTTAACGTTTACCGTTTACGGGGATTGGTCTAAGGTGAGATAGAAGGTTTTTAATTGGTCTAATACTTACAAATTAGTGTGGGTTAGTTGAGCCTACCAGAATGAGGCCCAATTAAAAACTCTATAAATAAGTCTTCAAGTCTCTCCTCTAACCCTAATTCTCACATGTATTCTCACCTAAGGGGCGTTTACCTAACGCTAAACGTGAGGGCCGCCATTGGCATGGTGATACGATGGGCGATAGAGGGAGAAGGACTTGGGCGTGGAACATCGTGTTTCGCTCCGCTTCAAGAACGATGGATCCCTAAACAAAAAGGTGCGTTAATCTTTCTACTCAATTATGCATATTCTTGTTATGGTTATGGAGATCTTGGGATTGCAATTTGCGTCCAACACGTGGTACGTAGCCTCCATAACCCTAGAACTCAACGCATTGAATTTTGCCCTAATTTGTGATTTTCGAGATTTTTTGTTCAATAAAAATAAAATTAAATCACATATATGGATTGGGCTCGACGAGGCGAGGAAAAACGTGGGTGGCGCGTTGCCGGGGGAGGCCCCACGCGCCCCCACGCGCGGCCACGTGCCGCCAGGGCATTGGAGACGCGTCCACGCGCCCTCACGCGCGCCCACGCGCGGGACGCGGCTCGCGCGTGTACTCCACGCGCCGCGCACTCAGGCGGCGCGTGCGGGCGCGTGGAGCGTTGGATCGGCGCGTGGTTGACAGCATTGGATTCGTATGGCCATCCTCTATCTTGTGGTGAATTTATTTTATTTTTTTGATGATTTTATGGATGTGAAAATACATACGAAACCCTAAATACATGTATTTTTAGTGTATTTTTGTGTATTTTTCTTGTATTTTTCTGGGATTTTCGGAATACAATTGTTGGGTTACTGATATGTTATCACATGAACATTATAATGGTGTGATTCATTAATAAAAATTAATTTTTATTGTGAATTGAAACTGGCTTAATGAGATACAATCAGTATGGGATAGTATTTGAGCTATGTATTGAGGTGATGAGAAACAGTAAAAGTTCAGGAACTTTTGTTACTCAAGCATAGTTCTTTATACGCATCTTGATGTATTTTTGTTTATTTTTTTAACCTTTGAATGATAAACGTCTTAATAATTCGTGACCAAAATAATTGTACCGATTAACACATCCTATTTGAATATGGGTAATGCATGTCGGTTAAATTATTAGATGATGTTACTAAAATCATCGGTCACCGGTTAATGTCTATCAAGTTGAATATTTTTTATGGATAAGGAGTATGACAACATTTACGCAGAGCAATAGTATCTACCTTGTTAAATTTTAGATATTTGGTTCTCTGGTTTGACTCAATTAATAGGCCACTGGTTGATTACAATGATAATTGTTACTTAAAAATTGGCTAATAAATTAGTTGTTGGCCTTGGAGTCATGTTTTGCCCTATGAACTCATGAGTGATAATGGATCAGCTGTCAAGCTTGTCGATTTGGGGTATCCTGTATTGCTATTGATGTTAACTTATGAAAGATCTTCTAGATCAGCATTCTTTTTATGTTGATTTTGGTAATCTGTAATCGGGGTACACAAGAGATGATTGCTTTTATGTTATGAGAATTTTCTTGTGATGTTGTGATCGTTGATCTCATTGGAATTTGTCTTTCAGGTTCACTATAGATATATTTATATGTATATATAAATAAAAAATATATATGTATATATATATATATATATATATATATATATATATATGTATAATAAAGATTTTATTAATGAACAAAGCAATGTAATTAGCATAATATGTGATTTTGGTGATATGCTGCCCCTATCACTAAAGTTAAAATCACATGTATATAGTGTATGTGAGGAGTAAAATTTATATCCCTGGTATGAGAGAGTTTCAAGGATTCAATTGAGTAGTGACCGCCAAAGTGGCACGCTTGATTGGGTTTGAGAAATTTCGGTCTCGTATATTGATTGAGATGTCTCCTAGTCTAATGTGTAGTCATACTCCCAAAGGAGGTGATTGTGTATTAGTTCATGGAGGGATACATGATGGTATGGTGGAGGAGTGACTCGATTCTAGTGATTCATATGCCCAAAGGTGATGAATTCACGAAGAATTGGAATATATTCTCATAACCGCTATCATGTGGGAGTGTACAACCGCATGTCATGTATTCCTCGCCCAAAGGTGATTATATGATTATGCATGTAACTCTCGGATGTGTACTTGTTTGTCAAGTTACACGGTGCTCACATGATGCTAATTATATACATTGCTTGTTTTTCAGTCACATTTTCTGTAATTAATAATTCCACTATTATTGAGGTTTTTACTGCTTCAAATTTTAAGTTGTGGACATATGATGTGTTGCTTGAGAATGCAATAAAATTTGCTTATTGTCCATGAAGCGTTCCATTCGGGAACACTAGAAAAGAGGTTTGTCTAACCGCGAACCGCACCGCTATAAGATGATGGAAGCCTTAGTTGCTTGAAATTATGTTTTGTATGATATTGAAATTAGGACATATCTGTAAAGATTGTGTTTAAGTCCTAATGATATATACATCTCATATAAGGATGAAAAGTTGTTTCCAAATTTTTCCTATTTACTCTTAACGGTTATCTAAAGACTTCTATAGATTATTATGAAAGCAACTTTTTCACATACAAAAAGTGTCCTTATCAAAATTGTTTTATAAACTTCTTTTGAGTTATAGATTGGGCATAGATTACCTGAATCATATTAAATTTAGGGGTGTCATGCAGAAGTGAGATTATGTAATCAAATTTTAAGTGTATTGTAATTCAGATCAACTCGGTATTATTTTGTATCTTATCTAGATTGTTAAAGGGGTATTGATCTTATGACCCTAAAGAAGATACAAGAATTATGGAATCACATACTCTAAAGCTTCTTAAGATCGACGTAATTGTAGAGGATAGCTGCTCTCAAACTATTAAAGATAATAGTGTGATGGGGGTTACTGTGTTTTTGTCTTTACCTATACAGATAATTATGGAATCTCCTGTACCATAGACTAAACTTGTTGAGATTTAAGGTACTATTCTTGATATAGTTTATAATGAAATTTCTTAAACCTCTCAAGTGCAGAATGAAGTGGTTGCAGCTTTATTAAAGAGATTTGTTAGGGAAAGACAATTAGTTAACCATCAGACTATATAGTCTATTTGTGAGAGCATGATTACAATATCCATTACATGGTTGTTTTAGCAACTTATATAAATGTCGTTTCTTGTTCTTAATTAAGTATGTGATTAAACGCCATAAAAAAGGATAATAATATTTTTACTCTGAAAGAGGGTGGATAGTTAGTGAAGAAATAAATAATTATTTCTTTACTACTAATTCTTTCAGTGAGTGAACGTGGCATTGATAATTTATTATTATTATTATTATTTTAATTGCATCTAATGTCAAAGAGATACAAAATCTATATAAGTGCAACTGGAGAATTTTGCAGCAGATTCAAGTAAACTTGTGTGTAGACTGAAAAATCTTAATTCATGGTCTTAAGCAAGTTTCCAGGCAATATTACTAAAGTTTCATAGTGTTGTTATTTTGTTCAATTAGGAACAAAGTAATTCAATATACTGCAAGGTCAGTGGGAGGAAATTTATTTTTATCATACATTTTGTACATGATATTTTGTTTACAATTAATGACCTTGAGGCATCTTTTATCCTTTGTACTAAGGTTTGTAAGAATTGTTTTTGCCATATTATATTAGATTTTCTCGGATTTTCTTGAACATAGAAGGCATGACTCCATTATATTAGACGTTCTCCAGAGATCATATTTTGCCCGCACATTTGCTTCAAATAACTTAGCGCCAACGACTTGTATTTAGGTAAGTGACATCAGATAGTTGTTTGACTCATGCTTGAAGTTGGAAGGATTTAGTTAAATGTCCCTGGAAGCCATAAGTATACGTAGGTCATGCTCAATGTCTTAATTGTGGGATCACGATGTCGGTGATTCTTAAAAGGTTGATCATTTCTCAATCAAATCCATGATCTTTGAAGATTGAAGTTTAGGCCCGTAGGTCGTGCTTTTATTTTTGTGAAACTTTTTATCGGCCAATCTAAAGAGTAGTGTGATAACATAACATATGCAAGGAGTTATTGCTTTGAAGATTAAAAAAAAAAAAAAAGAGAGTCCGAAATAACAATATATCAGAGGAGTTCAAATATTGTACAGGAATCATAACAAAATTAAATGCAAAAGTTAATGGGGAATCAAAATCCAAAAAATACTTACATTTTACACATTAAACCACAATGGTGGTTAAAGTTCAGGGATTGCCAGCGTTAATAAATTCAACTAGGCGGCAAAAATTATATAAGAAACTGAAAATTTATATCAGTAAACTAAGATGCATAAAATCAAACAAAGAAAGCACATCTTATTATGGATAAATTAATTTATCTGAAAATTGTCCTTTTTACCATTAAGGTAAACAATATATAGAGTAGAATAAATAATTATAATATCAAAAACTCATACGGACTTATTAAAAATAAAAATAAAAAATCTTCAGCGCCGGTGTCCATTGCTACCCCCACCCTCCGCGGCGCTCAGACTCGTCATCACATCACGAAACTCGGTCGCCATCACCACCACCAGACGACTTTCTGTTTGAGCCAAAATGACCTCAGATTTGATGTGTGGCCTCAAATTAGAGGGCGCCATGCATTAGATTTGAGGAAGAGAGGGGGGTGGGTTGGTTTGGCACCGAGGTGGCGGTGATGGATAGCGAGTTGGGACGATGGTGCGAATGGTGGTGGAGGACGGCAGGTTGCGGTGGCGAGTTGCTGTGGAGGACACGGAAGTGCAAGGAAGAAGAAGAAGAAGAAACGAAAATGGAAAAATGAAAAAAGAAAGAAAGAGGGAAAAAAGTGACTTGCGAGTCCAAATGATGTTTGGGGGCCTCCACTGCTGACTTGGCAGGCGCTGTTTTTGAAAAGTACATGATTAAATTGAAAAAAAAAAAAACTTCAGAAACTATGATGAAAATCGAGCAAAGGTTTAGAAGTTGCCCATACAATTACGCCATAAATCTAGGAATAATATCAACTTTAGAGTTTGTTTACAATCTAATTCAAATTTTGTCAAACTTTGAAGTAATTAATGTAATGTAAAGAATAGTTGAAATTAAACATTGTGGTGATGCGACTCCTTTCAAAGCTCTATCTTACCTATTTTTCTGTTTGTACTTTTGGATGCTAGATTACTCTTTCTAACCTCCATTCTTGGCACAAACCATCATATGAAGAACAATATAGAGATTATACTCATAGTTGTAGTGTCCACTTCAACAGGCCTGTGCGGATTAAGGTACCTTGAAGAGTTGGATATCAATAATAATGGATTTTGGGGTCATCTTCCTTCATGCTTGTGCAATATGACCTCACTCCGTGTGCTTGATGTGGCAAATAACAATTTCAGTGGAGCCATTCCTTCGTCTCTCCTCTGTAATCTCAAGTCACTTGAATATATTGTGTTCTCTGGAAATGCCTTTGAAGGCTCACTTTCGCTTGCTTCCCTAGCCAATAATTCCAACCTTGAGGTATTCCACCTCCTCAATAATCGTAACCATCTGGAAGTAAATACAAAAAGAGCCCACTTGGTTTCCTTCATTTCAATTGAAGGTGTTTACTTTATCAAATTGTGTGCTCAACAAAGACGCAAATGTCATAATTCCTAGCTTTCTGAAAGAACAACATGATTTGATACTTCTTCAACTCAGCCATAATGGAATGAATGGAAATTTCCCAAATTGGCTATTGGAGAATAATGTATATCTAGAACGATTCGAACTCACGGGCAACAACTTGTCAGGTACTTTTCAGTTGCCTTCCAATTTGAATCTTGACAGCATGCTATAGTTAGATGTGTCTGCTAATATTATTGAAGGAGAGCTCCCATCTTGGATTGGTTCCATCCTCCCAAATTTAATTTATTTGAATTTGTCAAAGAACTTATTGAAAGGTAGAATCCCTTACTCCATGGGCAATATGAATCACCTGCATACATTGGACTTGTCGAATAATGGCTTCACAGAGAGATACCAAAGCCATTGGCTAAAAATTGTACGTCACTTGTTCTGTTGAAACTTTCAAGCAACAATTTGCAAGGCAATATGCTACCGAGGGGTTCTAACTTGGCAAGCTTGAGATATTTGTATTTGGATAACAATCGTTTCCTAGGGGACATATCATCTGGCATATTAAATAGCTCCTTGCAAGTTTTGGATATAAGCAATAATTCCCTATCTGGAACACTTCCTAATTGGATTGGAGATATTGAATTCTTGGAAATGCTAATGATGTCGAGTAATTCATTTAGAGGTCCTTTACCGTTGAGCTTCTGCAACTTACATTGTCTCAAGCTTTTAGACCTACCTGGTAACAACCTTGGGCCAAATATATGCCCCTGTGTCAATGTTACAGTTATGAGGTTCTTGCATTTAACAAATGACATGCTTGCTGGGCATTTGCCTGAGTTTCTCTCTAGAGCATCATTGATGGTTACATTGGATCTTAGACACAATGCACTATCAGGCGAGGTCCCCGCTTGGATTAGTTCACTTTGGAACTTGAAGGTTCTTCTATTGCAAGGAAATAGATTTGAAGGTTCAATCCCTTTGGACCTGTGTCTGTTGAAAAATATGAGCATATTGGATCTCTCTAATAATAATCTTTCTGGACAAATTCCTTCTTGTTTGAAAGATTTGGCATTTGGAAACAATAGGGTATCTACAGACGCATTTGATACCTTTTCTGATTCACAACAAATGGTGCTTCCATATGTATATATTAGCAAATTCTCTATATATTTTTCCTATTATGAAGACAGAAGGTCTACGTATACAGATAGATTAGAAGAAGTTTACTTCATGACAAAGAGGAGGTTGGAATTATATGAGGGCCACATTCTACAACTGATGTCGGGAATAGATCTCTCACAGAACAATTTGACAGGCTTTATTCCTCCGGAGGTCGGCCACTTGGGTGAGCTTCGAGCATTGAACTTGTCACACAATCATTTGACGGGATCAATCCCGAAAACGTTTTCCAATTTGAAGAGTGTAGAGAGCTTGGACTTGTCCTACAATAGCTTAATCGGTCCTATCCCTTCACAACTAATGGAGCTTTACACCCTATCAGATTTTAGAGTGGCTTACAACAACTTGTCAGGTAGGACACCGGATCGAAAAAATCAATTTGGAACTTTTGGTGAAACAAGTTATGAAGGTAACCCCCTTCTTTGTGGAGCACCATTAATAAGTTGTGATGACTCAAATCGGGAAAGGGGCACACCGCCATCTTTTAATCATACCAGGGAGGATGACCCTTGGAGAGAAGCCTTCTTGTGGAGTTTTGTTGGATCATATGTTGTGGCATTCCTTGGGGTGGTCCTTTTTCTTTACTTAAACTCGTACTATCAGTATGTGCTGTTCGAGCTTGTTTGTAAGCTCTTCCCATCATTTCCCCATTAGAGATTGTTCTTCTAAGCATTTTGCAATGGAACAAATAATGAAATGGTGAAGAAATTTTCTTTAATAGAATTGTAGGCATTTGAGTCTTTATTATGCATTTTGAATGCTTGACTCCTAGAGTGTTCCTATTGTATTCCTTATCATGCTAATTTTAATAGAAAGACATTTTTATTTGGCTATAAATTGAGAGAAAGTAGTTTAGTTCACAAGCGAAATGTATCTAGCATCGACAAATTCCTATAAATGTTACCCAAGACGTAAATTATTGAATGGTTGCAACCAACAATATCAAAACAACCAGATTTTAGCGTCTCAACAAGATCCTACTAACATAAAGGACTGGGCGCGGGGGAATTGCTCCAATTTGACAATAAAGGCTTGCATTGCAAGACCACTGCCCAGCAACCTGAGCCCACTTTTGTGCTTATTGCTTGATGAAGATTTATAGCAAGAGAACTAAGCTTATCCAATACTTAATGCAAAATTGCTTGAAGATTTAGTTCGACTCTACTAGCAGAATTCTAAGAGCGATTGTCTTCTGCATATGTACCAACTCAAGGGCATTTGTTTCACGGAAAATTCAATGATATAGGAAAATGTTTTCCGGTAAAATATTTTCCAAGAATATAGTTAGTTTTCTTTTGTTTGGTGATATATGATCGAAAATGATTTTTGTTGTTTGGATATTATTGGAAAATAATTTCAATCTAATGACTTAATTTCATGCAAAAAATAAAGTTCAAATTTTTACATTTTTTAAAAATAATCGAATTTTTAATTATTTTATTTCTCTTTTTTATTTTCTTTTTAGAAATGGAATTTTAATTATTTTTTAAATTTTCTCTTTTCTTTTTTTCTTTTCTTTACTTTTCTTTTTCTTCCTTCCTCTGCCACTACCAGTCGGCGATGGCCATAGCTTCAGCTCGTCGAGACTGAGTGAGCCACAAGCTCGCTAGCCCTAACGAAGCTCAAGCTAGCTAGGATCAGGCGAGCTGTGAGCTCACTGGCCTTGGCCGAGCTTGGGCTCGCTTGGATCGGTAAAGCTTGGAGCTTGTCGGTCTACATCTTGGCTAATCGCCGCTGGTGGAGGAAGAAGGGGGAAGTAGGAGGAAGAAGAAGCAAGAAAAAGAAAAAGAAAAGAAAAGCAAATAATAAAATTTAATTGAAATTTTTAAAAATAATTAAAAATCTGATTTTTGTAAAATTATTGTTATAAGAATAAACTTTTCATTGACCAAGGATCCTAAGACTAGGAAAAAAAAATTGGAAAATGTTTTCTGGTTCTTTCAAAGGGGAAATCATTTTTCGAAATTTAAGTTTTGGTGGGGAAACATTTTTCGTTGACTTTGACTAAGCAAACATTTTCCATCAACTAATTTTTCTAAGCGAACCAAACGTCGGAAAATGGGGAAAAGTTTTCCTGGAAAAATTTTCCTCAAAACAAACGCACCTAATGATTGTGCCAGCATTTCTTTTTCCATCACCTTAATGTCTTTTCAAACTAAACCAACGTGGAACATTTGTCAAGGGTCGCCCTAGTCATGCCTTTTATCCAGAAGATATTTGGGTCGAGCTATGGAAAAAAAACTGAGCATATAATGCTGAGCTACATATATTTCAGGCAATGACGTAATGCAACAATTCAACAAAAAAACACAAAGTGTTCTTCGCTAGTGTGCGTGTAGAGTTAGTGGTGATGATATTGGCTATTGCAAAAATAATGCGATTCTCGTCAAGTTAAACTCACTGGCAACAAATTGTTGGGTGCTTTTTATTTGCCAGCCAAGTCGAATCTTGTCCATATGTGTCGGTTCAATGCATCTGCCAAAAGGATTAAAGGAGCATTTCCATCTCAGATTGATTCCATCCTTCCAAATTTGTTGTAACTTGTCAAGGAACTCATTAGGCAAGACACTAGACAGATAATCAATTTGGAACTTTCGATGAAGCAAGTTACGAAGATAACCCATAGCTCAAATCACAGTCCAAGGACACTGTCAACTGTTGATGAAGGCACAAAGGCAGAGAGGATGAGTCCTAGAAAGATGCCTTCTTGAGTTTTGCAGGATCATTCATGGTAGTATTTGTTGGGGTCGTCTTCTTCTCCACTGTTATTTTCTCTACTTAACTTCTGTCTCAACATACTATTCGGTTTTGTCTGTAAGCAAATATCCCATTGTTTCCTAAGCAAAGCTTGTGGTTGCAAGTATTTAAACATCTTGATTCGCCACTATGCACGTCGAACGATTGGATGGTCATAGTTTCCATCTTTCCCTATGAATTCGGTAATGAGTATCACCAGATTTTCTTTTCGTTATCAACTGAAGGAAAGATCATTGTGGTCAGAGATACAGTAACCATAAATAAGAAAAACTATGGCTGTGACTTGTTATCACAGGTTGACAAGTGCTTCTTTTATTTTCCTTGGGAATTTCTACAGTACACTAGCATATTTTACTGCCTCCCTTTCTATGAACCTAACTACAAATCGTAAACAATTTGATAATGCATTCCGACGTATTTGGACTTAACTTCAACTACATGTTGTAAGGTACACCTGACCACCATAGAAGTGGCTGATTTTGTGAAGCCAGATCAGCTGTTAACTGTCTTTGCCAATACTTAGCTGATTCTCCTTTGAGATTTAGCAGCATGATTGCCGGAATGAAGCTTCGCTAAAGGAGCAAATTAGATCATCTGAGTTTCTTTTCTTACTAACGGCGGCTCCTTCTTGGACTTCCAAATTCTTCATAGCTCGCGCTTCTTTCAGACATTTTTTTATTTTATCACAGAGCTTTGTTAGATGCAGAGATTGCAAATGGGCTTGAGCAAATTCCATGTCTGCAAATTCTATCTGCTTACATCTTTCGCCTTTTCCCGAACCCCATTAGGTAGAGACTCTTAGTAGTTCCATATGTTGTATTGGTCCATGACTTAACTTCTTAAAATTCACCACACAAAGGACCAGGTAATTCACCATCCTCCCGCTTTAGCTTTTTTCAAACTATTTTCATGATGGTGGTGGTGGTGGTGGTGGTAGCAGCAGGACACTAGCGAAAAAGGAAAAGTAATAGTATAACTAAAATTATGGAGCAACAACCCTAAAAACAGCTCAAAATAAGATGAAAGCAGAAAATATTATTACCCACATATGATCACATTGTAAATCAAATCATCCATGGAAAATGAGAAAATATAACAGATACAATGAGCATTTCACTTCTTTATAAATGGAGGCGTCTCCTCTGTCATAGAGCGCCATCTCGCCTCGAGGCTTCTTGATTCACACAACCCCAACAAATAGCTCACACTTGGTTCCATCGAAATGGATCAAATTTTAACAAATTTTTTAGTATTGTCACACATTTCTATTGTGCCTGACTCTATCCCACCACTGTAAGAGCAACAGAGTAGCGCCATAATGAGCCAACACACCCATGATCACGAAGACGTGAAATATCGATGGTTTGTGACCAGCGAGGTCGAACCAACCCGGTTTTAGTCTCTCGGGAATCCTGCTAACAAAAACCAAGTACCTCTAATGTAAGACAGTGCCATGGCCGACTCATAAGCAAGGGTGATCGGGCACTAGGGATTGCTTCAATTCACAATACAGGCATGGATCGCAGGTACAATACCGAAAAACTCCATGGATGAGAAGAACATCGCCCACAATGCCTGGAATTTCCCGGAAGAAAGAGAAGGGGCAAGCGAGTGTCACGACGGTGAAAATCCCCATCGCTGTTATTCTACCTATCAGTTGCAAATGGGGCTCACACTGGAAAATGTAGTAGATTGGGGGGAAGAATGAGGTGATGATCATGGCCGTGATGCTGACATGGTCCATCCACAGCAGTTGGATGTTCAAGCAGTGTGAGTGGCATGAGAAAAGGGGTCAAATGCTGCTCGAGAGGAGGCAGAACATGGATCCGCCTAAGAAGACGAAGAACGGCCACTGTGTTGCAGCTGAATGGAGTGAACTGATCTTCATTCCTTCTTCTGATATCTGATTCAAGTTCACCAAAGAATTTGTACCCTGAAAACTATATTGTGTTAGATGCATCTGGAGACTTCAAAAGACAGCATTCCTTTCGTAAGTCGAATGAAACACCATTGGTGTGCCACTCACCAAAAGCAATTCCTTTGAGAAAGAGATATTAGTTCCTGCACTAGTAGAGTTTGACCTGCACAAGTGGATTTGCATATCAAGCCATTGCCTAATCTATTAAAATACTAGTCGGAGTCTAATCTTCAGATCATAATTAATAGAAAGTGGTTCAATCCTGTCTGCCAGAGTTTGACCTGCACAAGTGGATTTGCATATCAAGTGAATGGGCAGAGCACAAACTGAATAACTATATAGCTTGCTTAAGCTGATACTTTCAAATTCAATCTGACAACCAGTAAACTACTCTTCACTATAAAAGCTTTTACCACTATGATTTGGTTCAGAAAATCTCAGCAGCAGTGCAATAGTTTATTACAATGTCCACCATGTGTGAACTTTTTCTTGACACACACTGTGCTACTTGCACGGAAAATGATTATCCATTGATAGTGGTCTGAATCCATGTTGTATTAACAGGAACAGAGAGATTTTCAAATGGATTAGATCTTTAATTTCTGTTTGAAAAGAACAGAAATCTCTATTAATACTTTGATTCCATCATGAAAACTTATCACAGATGACCCTCGCTATCCATCTTAATTTTGCACTTGCTTTTGGAACAAAGACTGTCTTGACTGTCAGGCTACTACTCCTGAAATTTAGCAGCAATGAAATTGGCGAGCACGAACCTTGCATATTCCTGTGAAACAAACTTTCACAGTTTAATTTTATGTGCCTGCACTTAATTTCACAAACTTGAGTTATTCATCTATGGCACCTGCTATTTCGATACAGCACCAAAAGAAAATAAAGGTTAATGGCAATTTTGGTGGCTGGTTGCTCAGTATGGTAACAAGCCACGAATATCACAATACTATATTGACTTGTTCATACCACGCATTTCTGCTAATGAACAGGTAGTTAATATCTAAGCGGATGTGACTGCAAAATTTGACAATTTTAAGCTGGTTATGGAGGATTTCATCAAAACAGGGTAATTCAAACATCCTCAGCAAATGAGCAATTCAGCAAGCTCTCTAGTGAGTTTGAGTTATAACTTGCACCTACAAGCCTTGTCTCAGATTACACTTGAGACCGTGAAATCGAGCTATGACAATCAACACAGATCGAGCTGCTACTGACAAATTTCTCTCTATAAATGTATAGCTATGATTCCCACTCCGACAGAAATTATGTGTTCCATTCGATATGGTCGAGGCTCACCAGAATGTTCACGCAAGTATAGGATTGAATGACACAAAACGCACCTTGAGAATAGGCCGAGAAGATCCGCCACCTGAGGCACGTCCCAGTCAAATGCCTGCTCCCCATCACACACAGGACGCAAAAGAGATCACCACAAATCACCAAAAAAAAAAAAAAAAAGAAGATAAAAATGAACTCAAAAAGAAAATATGAGCAAAGATGGCCCCGCATAAAAAAAAAAAAAAAAACAAGTCGAACCAAAAACACACCATCCATCCTTACGTCCAGACGTGGAGCGTCTCGTTGTGCCAACGGAACAAGCTGAGGGCTGCCTCGGCGAGCCACCAGCTGGCGCGGGTAGTGGCCGAGGATGAACTCGTTGTCCTTCACGTACTCCGGCAGCTCCCGGAACGACGCCAGCGCGTACCGCGATGCCGACGTCGTCCCTCCGCAGCAGCTGCATGTTCAAGCAGTGCGAGTGGCGTGAGAAGCAGAAGCGTCGGTGAAAATCGATGGCCCATCGTCTTTCCCCATTGCCATCACTCCTTCTCCATCTCCTCCTCCTCCTGCTCTTTCGCTGGGCGCTTCCTCATCGATTTCTGCTGACTTTGTTGGTCTCCTTCCTCTCCTGCTTCGCTCCATCTCGATGTGGCCTTTTCCCTTTCTGTGGAGAACTCAGAGGAGGAGGCCTTTGCTTTTGTTGGTAGGCCGGTCGGAGAAGAAGATGAAATCGTGGAGGCCTTATTTGGCCCAATATCAGCGCCTCCTTTGTATCTCTTGATATATCTTTTTCAAGATTAAGATTTAAGATTTTTTTATTTCGTGAAAAAGGATTTTTTTGCAAGTTTTATTCGGAATTTGTTAAGAAATCAAATAATAAAAAATTTGAAAGTTTCAACGCTAAATCAAAATGTTTTTCGCTCGAATTGACAAAAAAAAAAATCAAGGTTCTTAATTTTTATTATCTAGACAAAACTTCATTCATTCACTTATATATTTCAATATAATGTTAGCTGCGCTAAATTTTTTTTACTAAGATAGATTTGCTAATTGACAGTGACAATTTAGATTTGAACCGGTGCCTTAATGAAAATCATGGAGTATCTAAACAAAATTATGCCATCAAATCAATCGATACCTACGATTTAACAAAATCTCATATTTTATGATCAAGGAGAAGTGTCAAAATTCAATCATTTTTTCTTAAAAAAAATTAAATCTAGGACCCTCTACCAATGTCTATAAGACTTTAATCTACTTGTGGCTGGTGAAGTGTGGCCTAGAGCGAAAGTATAGAAAAATATCTCTAATAAAGTAGAGATTTTGGTATGCGCCATATCAATGGGAGTGGTGGAAGTGGCCTATATAAATAGGTCTTCAAGAGCTAGTAGAGAGAGCATAGAACAAACTAAGTCCAAAGCCTCTTCCCATGCACCAAACTTTGTAAATCACTTTCCATTAAGTTCGCCCTTAGCTCATCCCAAACTAACACAGAGGACTCTTTTTGTACAAAACAAAATAACTAGCCCTTTATCCAAACTACATATATAAATAGACAAAAACTATCAAATCTTTACATCATAATTCAACGGAAATGGTTCAATCATGTCCACCGACGGAAAAAAGTACACCATGGTAAAAGTGAATGGGCATAGCACTAATAGAACAACTATCTCGCTTGCTTGAAGCAATATATTTTGAATTCAATTTGACACCCAATGAGCAACTCTTTACTATAAAAGCTATTTACCACTTCGATTTCATTCAGAAAATCTTAGCAGCAATCAACTTTCAAAGCATTCTGCAACAGTATATTATAAAGTCCACCCATTTGTGAACTTTTTCTTAATACAGATGGAGCTACTTGCGTTGAAAAATGAGTATCTATTGATATTGGACTAAATCCATGTTGTACTACCAAACGGAGTTTTTATGGTGGATTGGATCTTTAATTTCAATTTTTTATTTTTATTTTTTTGTCGAAGAAAACATTTCATTTCATCTTTCAACACTTTAATTTCTATTCAAAAAGAAAGTTAATTTCTATTAACGCTTTGATCCTTCATGCTATCCAATTACATATGAACTTTGCTATCCATTCAACTGTCAAGCTAGGGCTCCTAGAATTTAGTGGCAATGAAAATGGCAAGCAGGATCCTTGTATACTCCAACAAAATAAATTTTCCAAGTTTAATTAACGTCCTTGCAATTAATGCCACAAACTCGAGTAATTCATTTGTGGCACATGCAATTTCGATACAACACGAGAAGAAAACAAAGTTTTAATCTAGTTTCAAAGTCTGAGCCAAGTTCAAATTCTTTTCTTAAGATATAAACACCATAGTCAATACATATTATGAGTAAGCTAACAATCAATTATGACATCATACAACCAATACTTTTGTATATAGAGATAATCAAGAAAAAGCTCAAATCCAAGCTCATCATAATATTAAGCTATACTTACTTATACTCAAAAAGGAAAAAAAGCTTAGGTGAATAGATTATGAACAAATTAAGTGGATCCACATTTCGCCACATCTTCAAATATGCGACTTCTTTCGCCTAAAACCCTCAAATGTGTGTCTCAACAATATCCTCAACCCAATTCTTTCACTATTCAATTGACGTGAAATGTACTTCCAGCCTAAGGTAAATGGTTGGTCAAGTAAATCTTATGGCCAAACATAAAAAATGAAGTACTTCTCTTCTATATTGAGAAACCATCCTCAGCTGCCTACTACATCCTCGTGAAATGAAATTTTGCCCTTCCTGATATTACAAAGAGCATCTCGAGAAGGGTTTTAGATTCACCCAATTCAGTCGGCCAAAATAAGGAACAGTATTTTTTAATCCAATACAGAAAAAGAGGCAGGCAAATTGGCTAAATGCTACGACCTCACTCAAATCCAATCGAGTAAAAAGGGACAAGAAACTCATGACATCCTTACCAATCTATATCAAGCCTGCCCAACAAGGACATTCTTGTAATGTGTAGGCGGCGTGGGAGCTGGCAGCTGTGCTTCTTCCATTGGCTTCCTCCTCTTGTGCTGCTCGGGATCCTCCGAGAGGAGCGGCATATGGCCTTCTCTTGCTCGGATCTGCTTGTGCGCTCCTCCTTGCAGCTTCTTGAGTCAAAGCCTGTCCATTTGCTGCATCTTGAAGACCTTCATCACGTTCACCAATCTCCCGATTATGAATATGAGGCTTCCGAAAATGCCCAACCATATCCAACTCCTTCCCTACATTCATAGAATTTCAATGCGATCAAAGTTCTGGCATTTATTGGAACAAGGTACATGCCCACTTGCTAAAACATCCATGTGGTGATTGTGTTGTGCTAGGATTCACATGCCTCAAAGACTCTTACCAAGTTTTGAAGCTTACTAAAGAAGGCAATTGATCCAAGCTTCATCAATTTACTCGGCATCAACTATAATATACACGCCACATTCTGAAAGAGTACAAATTTGTTTTTCCTCTACACTGATTACATCCCATGCTTTTCTCTATGATTCAAGTTGTTTGTCCCGGGCTAGTTCTATTAGCTGGATTCATACAATTAATCGACTCCATTATCAGCCCTAGGATCTCACTCCAAAAATGATCTTATCTGAGCTGAATCTAGAAAGCAAATCCGATGAATTATTTCCAACCGAATGATAAACAGGAACATAGGAATTGACCAGCAGCTTAGTACCGTGGTGGAGAGTCTTGGCCTGCTCTCGGCTGTTCATGATTGCCCTGACCAGGAAGAGCAAACTTCCGACTAGAAACGGGACGTGGATGCTCTGTTTCATAAGTGAAACTAAAAAAATAAGATATATATTAAAAAAAAAAAAAACAGATGGCATGCATAATCATTGTCCCTAAATACAGACACACATTTTTTTTTTATCCTTTTATATTTCTTATTATTTTTTTAAGCAAAAGAGAATCAAGCACCCACCGTAGCATTGATAGAGTAAGACTAAATTCGATTGTGCATTTGAAGTCAAGCAAGCAATGTCATTAGACCACAACATCAAAACGAGCATTCACTCCTGGAGATCAAACAGTGGAATCTTAGCCAAAATTCGCACATCAAAAAGACCGATCAAGCAAGATTTGTCCAACAGAAGAGAGTTCGACACCTCCAGCATTTCCATTCCCATAATATCCAAAACATTCGAGTTCCAACATCATTCAACTCCATCCGCACAATAAAAAAAGATGACAAATCCCTCAAACCCAAATCAATTCCTATTCAGACATATCCTCCCTCTTTCAGACAAACTAGAATTTCCAAGTAGGGAACTCAAACAAGGCTGGTTAATCAACGATATATGCTCTTTAGGAACAACAAACCAGAAAAGCCGAATTTGAACACTCTTGAATAATCCGATTTGCATTCACATTCTCTCTTGCGAAACAAATCCGGTGTACATAAACTCAAGGCCAAAGCCAAGATCTCAACATGTACAGGAGCAAGCAGACAATCAAAGTTTTAACCCCAATTAGAGAATGACCGAGATTGGGCCGGCCTCATGCATGACGGTTCTCAACCATCAAGTAACAAATCAGTAAATCATATAATAACCATGCAAATCGCACTAGGATACTCTCAGATTGACTAACAACAAAAGCATATCAATACAGGAAGTCACTTGGGCAAAACATCAAACACCTATTGAACATGAAATTCGAAGTGCTCGGGACAGACCATTCAACAAATCATTGGTGAGGAGTATAGAGCGAGGTGTTCATTCCAAAGATTATCAGAGACAAAATCGACGAATAGGAGGATAGGCGTGCACCGAAACATGCTCGGCTGAAGCCAAAACAGAGCATAGGAGAGGGATACGTGGCCAGAGCCATCCCTGGTCGAGATCGATGATCGCCCAAAGGAGAGAGATCGTAATGGAAAGTAACGCCGAGACCTAGAACCGTCAAAGGGAGGAATAGACGTAGCTTGTGCGCTTCAGCAGCGATGACTCTGAAACAGGGGCGAACGGAGCCTCTTCACGGCGGCGGAACTTGCGGCGATCGACCGCGGAATTGCTGATATCTTTATGTCTGTGCTCTCTACGATGACTACGTGCGTCGGCGGCCGGCGATGGACGATCGGCGATGGCTACCGGTGGCCTGAGGACGATGGGGAGGGAATCGCCGCGAAAAGCTGCTGAACCCCGAGAGAATCGGACTGGTTTAATGGGCCTGTGTTTTTAATGGGTTTGATCTCTAGGCCGAGGCGTCCTTTGATGATGGGCTTGCTATGGCCCAGGCTGTTGCTGTGGATCAGGTCTGGGCTGTGCGAATTGGACAAGGCCCTTTCAATTATGACCCAATCAGAGCCTTTTTAAATTATTTTCTCTCTTTTTTGTTATATTTTTCTTTTGAAAGGAAACATTTTTTTTTTTTAAGGTTCAATCCCTCCACGGTGTCTTACCTCCAAGATATGACCTTAGTGGATGTCTCATATAATTGTCTTTAATTCCAACAAAAGTTCGACATTCGAAAGTCATGACATGTCAAAAAACGCATTCGATACTATGATTTAAGATAGAAGAAGATTGGCTGCCATACTTGTATAGCACAAAATTCACTGGGACACTTTGAATATGGCAATGGATTTTTTTCGTGTTACTTGGATGGATGAACTCGAAGAAGTGAAGTTTATCTCACATATGGATTGGTACTTGGAAGAGAGATTGTTGAGTAATATGCAAGTACTAGATTATTACACGCTTGATCATGTAAGAATTGAGCGTGTAATGATATCCTCTTTCTCTTTTTTTTCTTTTTTTTTCCTGAAAAGTGGATTAAATACATGAAATAATGTTTGCAGCTTGGAAAGAGTTTTATCGTTCCATCATCAAAAAAAAAACAAAAAAAAAAACAAAAAACAAAATCAAACCAACGTGGAATTAATATTAAGTCTTTCATCTTTAGTTTAGTTACACAAATTATATCAGCTATTGAGCTGGATGAAGCTTTTGCGGCAATTGTTAAGCTCGACAAAACTCGATTCGATGTGCTGCAAGCTTGAAGAATTTTGGAAGCTAGAGTGCCCATGGCTGAGCCTGACGAAACTCGAGCAGCTTTGGTCCATGGCCAGGAGCTAGACGAAACTCGAGCAGCCGTGGCCGCAAGCTCAATGAAGCTCGAATGGTGTGGGCTGTGAGCTTAAAGAAGCTTAGAAGCTGAAGTGGCAATGGTTGCAAGCTCGACGAAATTAGAGCAACAACGGCCAAAATCTTGAAAAAGCCTAGAAGTTGGTGGTCATGGCCAAGCTTGACGAGACTCGCGAGGCAAGGTTTTGCCTTGCCTTGGTGGACGCCACGAAATTAGAGTAGCACTCCGTTTTTCTTTTTAAATTTTCAATTTTTTTTCTTGATGTGGGGCTTGGTGGACGGCAAGTTTTCTTAATAAAGCAATAGAAAAAAATTTCACGGCAGCATTTTTTGTAAATAAATAAAAGACGGAATTAACTAAGAGATTTGGTTACACAAGTTCAACGAATTTCAAGACTTGCGTATTTTTTTAAAGTTTAATGACTCAATTGCACTTTTACGATAAGTTTAAAACTTTTAGTGCACTTATTCCTATTTGTGGATTAGATTTCCAATAATTTTTGCACATGGCCCCAGAAAATATAAAATCAATGCCTTCTAACTAATTGATAAAATAAGTGATTCAACATAGGGTCCACTCATGTAATTGATCACATCCATTGGGTGCAAAGTGGTCTACACGCCACACAATAAATTATATAGATTTCCACATACACTCTTGCGTCCACCATTATTATTGACTATTCAATTTCCACAAAGAACTTGATTGGTCTTATGTGAAAGTGACTAAATCAGCTGTGGTGCCCGCCTTCTTCTCCATCATTTCCATGATGTCTGCAATTGTCAACTAACTTGAAGAATGGTTTGCATACTTGGAAAATGTCTGGGTCATGACAAGCTTTAATGGCGCGTGGGAGAAAAGTTGAGTCGCATCTTTGACTTGAAGAGGTCCCGGCAGAAAATTAAGTGACCTCCGTTAGTACTAAGCATGTGCGTGTGGACCTGGGTGGTGTCGGTGTTGGAGGAAAGTGGAAGCTGAAGTGGAAGTTGTTTAAAAGGATTCTTATAATACTAATAAAATGTCCGTGAATCGTACGAGCTGAAGCCCACATCTTTTTAGCTTTTATTTTTTTTAATGCTTGTACTTTTTTCCTTTATCCTATTCTCATTTATAAAAAAATCTTGTTATCCTTTTTCTTTTTAAAATTTCAATTTTTTTTCTTAATGTGACGCTTGGTGGATGTCAGATTTTCTTAGGAAATTAATAGAAAAAAAGTCAGGTCAACATTTTTTGTTAATGAGAGGAGATGGACTAAACTGAGGGATTTGATTACATTAATTCAACAAATTTTAAGACTTGATTGCATTTTTTTGAAAGTTTAAAGATTAAATTGCACTTTTTCAACAAGTTTAAGACTATTAGTGTACTTATTCCTATTTATGGATTAGATTTTCAGTAACTTCTGCACACGGATCTAGAACATACAAAATAGACTCTTAGTGCCTTCTAACTGATGAAACAAGCGATTCAATATAGGATCCGCATAATGTAACGGATCACATTCATTGAGCACAAGTGATCTGCATTCCACTCGATAAACTAAATAGATATCCACACGCGCTCTTGCATCCACCGTTATTATTGAACATTCAATTTCCACGAAAAACTTGACTGGTTTTATGTCAAAGTGGTTGAATCAGGTGTGGTGCGCACCTTCTTCTCTATCATTTCCATGTCCTCAATTCTCAACTAACTTGAAGAATGGTTTGCATACTTGGAAAATTTCTGCGTCATGACAAGATTTAATGACCGTGTGGGAGGATAAGATGTGTTGCGTCTTTGACTTGAAAAGGTTCCTGGCAGAAAATTAAAGTGTCCTTCATTAGTACTGAACTTTTGCGTGTGGACTTGGGCGACGTTGATGTTGGAGGGAAGTGGAAGTTGAAGTGGAAGTTGTTTAAAAAGACTCTTATAACACTAACGAAATATATGTGTATCGCACAAGTTAAGGCCCATATTTTTTATATTATTCTAAATAGCGATAGTTAACTAATTTTTCATTCATTGATACTTTAAGTGAAATATAAGATGTATTGAATGTTGATTGGTATTGTGTGGATCAGCATTTCACATTGAACGAAGTTGTCTTATTGTTTCTTCAATGAGTCCAGACAAATACCAATTTATGTGAAATTTCTTGGCAAAACGACACCTATACTAAGACTTAATAACATCAAATCTTCGTTATTTATCTTATTTTTCTTGAGAAACGATATTTGGAACGGTTTTTTTTCCCCTTTATAACTTCAATGAATCACTGATAACTTCTTCTTTTTTGGCCCATTTGCTAATACTATTTTTTTTTTATCAATTTATTATATTCGTCTTATAATATTCACCTTTCTCTTTAGGATAAAACTCGAGCAGCTACGGCCCATGGCCAGGAAGCTCAGTGAAGCCTGGAAGCTGAAGTGGCAATAGTTGCAAGCTCAACGAAATTAGGGCAGCGACGGCCAAAATCTTGAAAAAGCCAGGAAGTTGGTGGTCAAACTCCCGTGAGTTGCACCACGGGTGGATTGTGGCTTTATAATATAGTTTCTTTTAATATCGAAGATGAAGAAACATGGCGTCTTTACTATAACTTGAATCTCACATTTAAAATGCATTTTTTAGGAACAACAATCTTAAATAAGTAATTGTGATTTTTTATTTGACTAGTGTAAAAGTTGATGGTTTGTAAGTAGAACAAAAGGAAATGGAAGAGAACTGAGTTTTGGGACGACGTGACTACCAGTCGCAAAACTCCGTTCATCTAAATTTTCTATTACCCTATAGATTTTATTTTGAGCATTACATTTTCTTTTTGTTGGGAACTAAAGAGGAAAGTTTAGAGCAGCGGGTGACAGCCCCTGTTATGCCCTTCCTGACTCCATGGTTGGAAATGACGTGTTCACGAGCAATTAATTATGCATCAGTACTCACTTAAGCACTATCACATTAAACATAATGCATGCGTACTATATAATGTTGATATTTAAAAAAAAAAAAAAAAAAAAGTGACGATGCTTCACTAAGTCTAGCCTTTCATGCCTTAGGACTTCCGCAGTTGGTTGCTCATACTTCTCACTTGCGAGAAATCAATGGGTGATGAAGACATCTATTTCTTTAAAGTTCGATTATTCACTTATCTAAAGTAAACTCTGGCAAAAAAATCTACTAATCTTGTCAACAAAGTAAAAAAAGAGCTAAAATCCTTACACGTGACCTTAACATGAGATTGTTTACACGTGCTGACATGGGGAATCAGGCTAGTATAATGTACATAAATCACACATATATTTGCTACTTAATTACTGCTAGACTCATTACTCAAAATTGCAGTGTAAAATTGGAAAAAATACTTAGAATTTCATCTGCAAACATATATTATTCTTCTTTTAATGAAGAAGCCCTGATAATAACTACGTCGCTTACATTGCATGTAACAACTTTCAACGAATACACTTAGAAATGGTTAGTATTAAGGGCTAATAATATCCATGCCACATTTGACCTAAACTAATTTTCGTATAACAAAATTTCAAACTGTTATACTTGTGTTATATTTACCCTAAATTAATATTTGCATCAATATTGTTGTACTCATATCAAATTTATCTCAAAATGGTACACTCATGCTATATTTACCTCAAATTGTGGTGAATATGGGATTTTTGGAGTATATGCAGCATGACTTCACTAGTATGTGATTTTTTGTGACATGAAATAATTTAGGATAAATGTGATACAGATGTATTAGTTTGAATTTTTTTGTGATATTAACCTTGATAATAATAATGAAGTTACGAGAGTGATAATTGTTACTTTGGTTGTGATACGGCTCAACTCAATTAGGTTGTGAAGTGTGATCACATGAGCCCTTATCATATTCTCTCTCAAGATGTTATTTTCATTACACTTGTTTCATTGCATCGAATTTTAGATGGAAAAGGAAAAGAGAAAAACAAATCATAATTCAAATGTTATTTGCCTTGTAATTGTTTCATTTCATGTAACTAGGGAACGATAGTATGTTGGTTGATCAGTCAATTTTGAAAAGTTTAATTGGTGCCTCCACTGAACATAGACTTCCTTGCTTGAGGAATATCACTGCATTGAACATATTTGAAGAGTATATACCTGTAGAGCACATGCCGTGTCCATAGCGAAAGGTGATGCCAATAGTCTAAAATAAAAACTTGAAAAATAAGAAAAAAGAACGGTATCCTTTTGTTTAAAATTGATCTAGCATTGACACTTAAGATGGTTGGGTTAGTGATGACCGGACCGCTATGTTGGCATCTTCATGCAAGTGTTGCTCTAGAGAATTTGATTGTATTCTTACTCAAAAGTTTAAACTGCATTGAATTCAATTGAAAAGATTAAGATTGAATTCAAATTTATATAATAGGTTTAGAACTAAAAATGCAATTTTTCACTGCAAAATTCTTGCATATGGACCCGGAATATGTAAAACAATATCTTTTACTAATAAATCTAGTCAGTCCTTTGGCCAAAAAGTCCACATACGACTTGCACAACATAACAAATCACATCCATTGAAAGCATGTGATTTGAATACAAGGCAATCAGTATTTTTCCACGGTGATTACTGAACATTTGATTTCCACAAAGAATTTGATTGGTTCTATTATAGTGATTGAATCAACTGTGGTCATTGCCTTTATCTCTATCATCTTCATGTCCTTCATTGTCAACATAATTGAAATGGTTTGCATACTTTTTCTAGGAAAAACTTGGGCGTCACGGCAAAACTTAAGGACCACTAGGGATGAAAAGATGTGTCGCATCTTTACAAAAATTGGAAGGAAAAAGAACTCCATTGTGTTTGGCTTCCAATAAATGCAATTTAGACCTCAAAGGAAATTAGACGTGAATTTGCCCCAAAAAAATAAGGAAGGAAGGAAACTTCCTACCACTCTTTTTCCATCCACTCATTGAATGACCGCCAAAAAGGGAAGAATCATTATGTGACTCTTGAAAGGACAGGAATACTAATACCCAATTAAATTAGTGGATGAATTACTAAATTACGAAAACCATTTTATAATAGAGAAATTGCTCTGGAAGTAATTGCACATCATTAAGACATGACAACTTTTCTATATAGGCATCTATCAGTATTCATATTATTTTAGAAAAACTCAGTATTGGCCTAATGATGTATAAAATCTCTTATTTATATGATTATAGATATTATACATTCCACGAACTAGTATTGTGCATCTAAACCACACATATTTATGTTACTTAACCACTAATAGATCCGTTACTCAAAATTGCAGTGCAATATTTGAAAAATAGTTTACAAATATATGATTCTTCTTTTAATAAAGAGGCCCACCTAAATAGATAACAACTATGTCGCTTACATTGCATATGACAACTTCCGGGTGACAAGTATGGTCAGAAATAGTTTGTATTGATTAAGTTAGAAGAGTGATGATCGTTGTGTTGGCTCTTATTTTCCTTTCAATGAGTCCAAACAAATACCCCTTTAATTGATAGTCTTGCCAAAAAAATACCTGTAATGAAAATTAACAAAATCAAGAAAAATAAAAAATAAATAAATAAACTCCACCTCTCCAGCACTTGGTACTAAAGATGGAAAATAAAAGATAATAAACAATTAACAAAATTCATAAGCCATCAAGAGCTCGAAAACCCGAATTGGCCCGACCGAATCGATCCCTGCATTTCTCAAGCACGAGTTAGATGGGACCAGTATTTTTCTAATTTTTATTTCAGGCTTGTTCAGGCTACAAGCCTCAGGACCCAAGATATTAGCAAAAATTTTCAGGTGAAATCAAAGGGCATTTTGATTTCAGGCATGTGAAGAAATGATCAAAAGGGCTGTATTTGCCAGGCTACAAGCCTAACAGGACCCAAGATAAAACTGGCACGATTTCCCATTAGCAAAAAAAATAATTGGACAACATTAAAGGCAATGGCATTGAGGCGAAAAACACGGGCTTTCCATTAGGAGATGATTGAATACAATGAGACGTAAAGGGCATACAGACATATGCAGATGAGAATGGAGGCCAACCAGTGTCGATGAAAGCATGTTATAAAGTATATTTTAAGTTTAGTAATTGCATTCACTCTATTTATATGACACTTTCCAATGGTTATATGTATAAAATATGGTTTGGTCATCATATATCTAGCTATATAATTCCATTAGAAATTGGAATTTGACATGCCATGAAATCACTACAAAGCAAATTTTCGCGTAAGACCAATCTAGTGCTTCCGGGGGATAATGAGAAAATATGATTTGGAATATTATAATGAAAGATGTCAAGTTTTGAAGCTTCGTGTCAAAGATTTGCACAAACGCAAAGGAAGCTAAGAGAACATAGGAGGGGTCGATAGTGAGTTAACATGGAGATACGAAGGAGTTACAGATTCTTCACATTAGAAGCCATTGACATCAACCGTTGCCTTTAAGATGATTAAATACAATTTCTCGAATGGCATTTATCAGCAAATTTACACCTTGAAGGAAATTAGATGTGGATTTACAAAAATAAGAATTATAAGGGAAAATAATTTCCATCATATCTCTATTTTCATCAACTCAGTTCAAAAGTAAAAATGGAAGGAAAGAAACTTCCACTTTAGTGACTACTAATGGATGAATTACTAAATTACGAAAATCTAATTATATATATTATGTTAATTTATGATATTTTGAACGAAATTTCTCAAATGATTGGAGCATTTTGATCTAGTGGTTAACATTACTAAATAAAGTTACTCTAGACTTTAGAAAATTCCAATCTTTTTTTAAATCCGCATGAGGACAATGGTCTAGTCACCCTTGCTTGACCAATTCTTTGGACTATTGGCCAAATGCTTTATGAGAAAAAGAAGTAATTAGTCTAGCGTTTTGTCGGGGTAAAGAGGAAAAATCTCATCCAAGATTACCTCAAGATGGAAAGATAAATTGTGTGACCGGGCCAACTCTCTTTTCCATCATCTTCATATTGCTTTTGGGTTAAAGAAACAATAAATTTAGTCAAGGTCTTGCGACTTACTTTCTATAATGGAAATCCCTGTCATAAAGGTAAAGCATTTGCCGTCTCCTACGGTAGGCAGCCAAAACGACTCGGAGAAATCCAAGTCAAGCTATAATGGACATCCCTATCCAAAAAGCATTTCACAGCTTTTATCGTAAGTGACCAAAATTATTTATTCAAATTATACATGAGTCCCTACATGCTGAAGTAGGCATTTAAACTTTCAAAATGCCTATTAAATACACAAGGTTTTCAATTTATATAATCTGATCACGCCTTAAATGAATTTCAAGCAGATAAACTCAAAATAAATCTGTAACTGGACAAATAGTTGGTATTTTTTATTAATCTTTAGAAAATCAGTTAACCAATTAATAATAAATATATATACAATGTTTGAAGTTCAGAGAACATGGACGTCACTTAGACTTAGGAGAGCCAGAGCCTTTGGTAGGTTCGACCACATGGAAAGGGAGAGGTCCTCGATGGCCAAAATGAGGAAAAAAAAAACTAAAAGTGACAATAGTAATAAAAATTGAAAGAGGTTGAGTTTTGGAGCTTAGTAATCCTGTGGTTTTTTCATGGAAAATCAATAACTTGTAAAAAATTGTCCAAAAATAATTACTTGTACCAGTAAAAATGATTACTCAAATTTTGAAGTTTCGTACCAGAGACATACACATGAGTATGACAAAAATTTTTACAAGTATGCTATCTGATGTTTCGTGGGGAGAAGCTCGGTCTTTTTTGGGATGACTTTCGTATTTGCGTGGAGGAGAGAGAGTGAGTTGAGAGAAGAGGCTAATCAAATCCAATAAATCATTACAAACACAACGGAAGCTCAGAGAAGAGGAGAGGTGAGGAGGGGCCGATAGTGAGTTACGATGGAGATGCATGGGAGTTGTAGATTCTTGAAAGTCATTGACAGCAATTGCTGTCTTCAAGATGATTAAAAATAATTTATCCAATGGTATTTACAGACAAATTTAGCCCTTGAAGAAAATTAAATGGGGATTTACATATAAAGGTGTAAGGAAAAAGAAATTCCACCATATCTCTATTTTCATCAACTCAGTTCAAAAAGAAAAATGGAAGAAAAGAAACTTCTAATTTAGTGACTATTAATGGCTGAATTACTAAATTACGAAAATCCAATTACATATATTAACTTAATTATATTGTTTTGAACGAAATTTCTCAAATGACTGGAGCATCTTGATATGGTGATTAACATTATTAGATAAAATTATTCCAGACTTTAGAAAATTCCAATCCGTTTCTCAACTCCGTGTAAGGACAAGGGTGTAGTCGCCCCTTGCATGACCAACTTTGGAGTATTGGCCAAATGCTTTATGAGAAAAAAAGAAGTAATTAGTCTAGCGTTTTGTCAGGGTAAAGAGGTAAAATTTCATCCAAAATTAGACCGAGATAAAAAGAGAAATTGAGTGACTAAGCCGACTTTCTTTTCCATCATCCTCATATCGCTTTTGGATTAATAAAACATTAAGTTAGTCAAGGTCTTACTATTTACTTTCAATAATGGACATCTCTATTAATAAAGGTGAAGCATTTCCCAGCATATACCATAAGAGGCCAAGACGACTTTGGAGAAAGCTGGGTCAAACTATAATGGACATCTCTATCCAAAAAGCAAAGTATTTCATAGCCTTTCATCGCAAGTGACCAAAATGACTTGCTCAAAATTAAACAAGAGTCACCCTTACATGATGAAGAAGGCATTCAAACATTCAACGAAATATTGGTTTGGTGAAAAAAATAGAACATGATATAATGAATTCAACTGATAAGCTCAACTTAGTGATTTACAGATTCAAGTACCTTATGTTATTGATTTGTTCATTTTATTTCGATATATTTGGTTGAAAAACCAAATTTTAACGCTTGACCTATATTCTAATCTTCTCAATTAAAGCAGATTATACTTATGCTAGTATGGATGTTGGAATCTGATTTTGTCACTTTACTTCACCCTTGGGCAAATACTGAGAATCGCTTGAAAAATTATGCATCAGAAAGTGATGTCGCAAGTGCCGTGTTGTGCATGTTTTGAAAAGTGCGAATGTAATGCAGGGTAAAGAAGTGCTTCTGAATTTGATTCCTATCCCCAAGTTAATGCTTATAAAATGGTGGCGCTTCTGACGATGATGCTGAGGTAAATTTGAGGCTAATGTTGTTATGCCATGCTTTATCCTCGCCATATATTATCCTAAGTTTGACTGTTCTTCGAGACGGCACCTCGATTATTGCACCTTTGGGTGCCGACATTTCGAGTATAACCATGAGATTTTCGCTGCTCCTCCGAGACACTCGTGAATTGTGGAAGGAGTGGGAGCTGCGGTCGCTCATTCTCCTCAGCTTGCTCGTCCAGTTGAGCCTTGCAACTCAAGGCAGTCGGAGGAAATCCATCTCCAAGTGGAGCAACCAATTCCTTGTCTGGACGACATACCTATTGGCCGAGTCTGTAGCAACCGTAACACTCGGCGTCCTCTCGAACCGCCTGGCCAACATCAAGGAAATGAAGGGGACGTTTGACCCGGAGAGCCAGATCACAGCATTATGGGCGTCGTTCCTTCTCCTCCACTTGGGCGGGCCCGACACGATCACTGCGTTTGCCCTGGCAGACAACGAGCTATGGCAAAGGCAGTTGGCACGGCTTTGCGTCCAGGTAGGGCTAGCGTGTTACATTTACTATATGGCCTTGTCGGGGTCTACACTATCAATGATAGCAAAGGGTATAATCCTAGTGGGGTTCATCAAATATGCGGAGAAGACATTGTGTTTGTTCTTGGCGAGCAAAGATCGATTTCGAGATTCGATGTGTTCTCTACCCAATTTCGGTCCCATATACCCCAGGCAAATGGAGCAGTATCTTCTGAAGAGAGAGGAGGGTTACCAGGTCGAATTCGATGAGGTCATGGAATTTTCGGCGGCAGAGGATCTCTCAGTGAGCGGTCAGGCCTACGACCATGAAAAGACTCTGCTCAAAGCCTATGAGTTGTTCAAGATCTTCAAGCTTCTCTTCGTGGGCCTGATCCTCAACACTGGCAGCCTGGCCGCCAGTAAGCGCATTTTCATGGACCAGAACATGGATTCAAAGACTGCTTTTGGGATCGTGGAGATCGAACTCGGGTTCATGTATGATCTGCTCTACACTAAGGCGCAGTTGCTGAACCGTGTTTGGGGCATCATTCGTTGGGTCATCAGTCTCTCAGTGCCCTGTGCCGTGCTGTTCTTATTCTCCTTACAGGATAAGAAGGATTACCCTAAAGTTGACATCTGTATAACTTTCTTGCTTGTAAGTGCCACTATACTTTTAGAGATTTACTCACTTCTTCTAGTAATTTCATCCGATTGGGTCGACCGCTGGCGGCATCAGAAACCCGAGAGATCTACATTTTCGTCTGCTATCACTTCTCTCCAGCTCTTTCCGAAGAAAAGATGGTCGAATTCCATAGCCCAGTTCAGCCTGTTGAGATTTTCTATCAGGAAAGGAAGCACGATCGTCCCCAAGTATCCGTGGCTCACCAGGCTAGACATGAAGGTGGAAAAGAACTTCTACATCGGTTACAAGGAGTTCAAGAATAACCTCAAAGAATGGATCTTCCTTCACATGAAGGAAACGGACGAACATCTGAAACGGATCTTGTTGTTACTGATCAAACAGTAAACAAGAAACAGAAAACCAGAAGCTATAGATTTCGAATAAGGGAGAGAAGCACAGAGAAAACAGAACACAAACTTGCATACATCTGTTCTCGAAGAAAACTGTCAAGTACGGGACAGTTTAAACAAGAATAATAACTGCTTACAAACCACACACACGTGCAGCATATAACTGCATCTAAACATGCCACTTCCTAAATAACGAAAATACCAGCTGCATAATATAACCAACTCATAAAGAAAAATAAACCATAAGAAGAAAACAGAACAGAGGAACATCAGTAGAAAAAAACAGCAGCACTGGGACATTATAATCCAACAAACTCTTCCTTGGATCAGTTGCTGCTGCATACTCCAATTTTCTTTCTTAATACTTCAAATCTTCTAGCTTGAAGTGGTTTTGTAAACATGTCTGCAAGTTGATCTTCAGATCTGCAATAAACCAGCTTAACTTCACCATTTTGTTGCACCTCACGTAGAAAGAAGAACTTAACCTTGAAATGCTTAGTTTTGCCATGAAAACTGGATTCTCGAGATATTGCTAGAGCAGCTTGATTATCCACATTGATTTCGATACAGCCACTGAAATTCAGCCATAAATCTTCCATTATCTTCTTCAGCCACAAAGCTTGATTTACAGCTGTAGTAGCAGCTATAAATTCTGCTTCTGCAGTAGATTGAGCTACAATTTCTTGTTTTTTAGAACACCAAGAGAAACAAGCTGATCCAAAACTGAAACAATATCCAGATGTACTCTTCATATCATCCACTGAGCCAGCCCAATCACTATCAGAAAAACCTTGTAAATTGAATTCTTGACCCCTCTGAAACTTCACACCAAAGAACAAGGTTCCTTTTAGATACCTCAAGATCCTCTTTGCTGCAATCAAATGAAGCTTACTTGGATCACTCATAAATCTGGATAGAACACTTACAGCAAATAGAATGTCTGGTCTGGTTGCTGTAAGGTACATGAGACACCCTATCAAACTTCTATACATCGAGGTATCCACAACATCTGTTCCATCAACCTTCTGCAACTTCTCTTTAGCTGCCATTGGTGTACTGACACTTCGACAGTCTTCCATCTGAAACTTCTTTAGAATTTCCTTCAAATATTTCCTCACGGCAAATGAAGATTTCATATGGACTTTGCTTAACTTCCAGACCTAAGAAATAAGCCATTTTTCCTAAGTCTGTCATCTCAAAACCCGCAAACAAACCTTGCTTAACATTTTCTATCGGTTCCGCATCATTTCCGTCACCAAGTAAATCATCCACATAGAGTGACAGAACTACCACACTTTGATTTACTTTCTTGATATAAAGAGTGAACTCACTTAAGCTTTTTGCAAAACCAAAATCCTGTAAATATCGATCTATTTTTCCATACCAGGCTCTTGGAGCTTGTTTCATCCATATAGAGCTTTGCGCAATATGTATACACTTTCCTCTTGCCCTTTAATACTGAAACCTTCAGGTTGTTCAACAAAAATTTCCTCTTCAAGCTCTCCATTTAGGAATGCAGACTTGACATCTAACTGAAAGATAGTCCATCCCTTCTCTCGCGCAGCCGCCTAATGAAGCCTTATTGTGTCCAGCCTTGCAAACCGGAGCAAAAGTTTCAGAATAATCTACTCCCCATATTTGAGCATAGCCTTTCACAACCAGTCTTGCTTTATACTTATTGACAGAACCATCAGGATTGAGCTTTGTCTTAAACACCCACTTAACTCCAATCACATTCTTGTCTAGTGGCCTGTCTACTAATTCCCAAGTCTGATTTTTCTGAATCATTGCTATCTCCTCTTGCATTGCTGCAATCCACTTTTGATCTTCCTTGGCTTTTGCAAAGTTGGATGGTTCGAGCACTGCCACATTACTTCTTTCATAGATCTCAGCAAGTGACCTTGTGCCTCTCATAGGTTGATCATCTATACTCTCTTCCATTTCCTCTCGTAATTCCATTAGTCTCCACATCATTTCAGGCTGTCTTTCGAAGTGCTTCAATTCTACGTGATCCTTCCATCTATCCAATTCCATTCATCTTCCTCTAAAAACATGACATCTCTCGCTCACGTTATTTTCCCTGTCATGGGATAGAAAATTCTATAAGCTCTTGATTGAAGACTATATCCAACAAAGATCCCAATCTCGCCTTTTTATCAAGTTTGTCCCTCTTAACATCGGGAACATGAGTATAACACAAACATCCAAAACCTTCAAGTTTTTCACGAGGGTTTAATATCTTGCCCAGCCTTCGAGAGGTGTTAATTTCTCTAAGGCTTTTGTAGGCAATCTATTTAATAGAAATACAGCAGTATTGGCCGCCTCAGCCCTAACCTCTTAGGCAAATTCTTCTCTTGCATCATACATCCGGCCATCTCCATAATACTTCGTTCTTTCTCTCACCGACCCCATTCCGTTGAGGTGAGTAAGGAGCTGTAAATTGCTGCACAATTCCCGCTTGCTCACAAATCGCTTAAATTTATTAGCTGTATACTCGGATCCATTGTCGACCCGAGAGCTTTAATTTTCTTCCCACTTTGATTCTCAACTAAAGCTTTAAACTTCATAAATGCATCGCTACTTCGGTCTTAGCTCGCAGAAAATAGATCCAGCTCATCCTAGTCAAATCATCAGTAAAGGTAATAAAATACCTGCTACCATTGAGAGAGGGTTTAGACATAGGTCCACATACATCAGTGTGAACTAGTTCCAGCTTTTGACATATCCTCGAGACTCCTCCTTTGAAGGGAAATCTAGCTTGTTTGCCAAGAAGACAGGTTCTGCATTGTGGAAGTTCTTCCTCCAAGCTTGGCAAGTCATCTACCAAGCCATTTTTCTGCATAAACAGCATACTCCTCTTGTGAACATGCCCAAGTCTTTTATGCCATAGCTCTGTATTTTCTTCTTTGCATTTCAAAGCCATATGTTGCATCTCATGTGGCTTGAACATAAAACTTTTATCCCTCATTGGAATTCTCAAGACTTCTTTGCTGTCGGCATTTTTAATGAGACATTCCCTTCCTTCGAACTTCACTTTATAGCCCTTCTCCACTAACTGACCAACACTTAACAGATTTTGGTCAATATTTGGCACAAAGAGAACATCCCTCATTAGCTTTACCTCCTGGTTTCCTTCAATAGCAACTACACCTTTACCTTGCACTTCAATATGCTGTCCATTGCCAATTCTAACTTTGGACCTTACTGTCTTGTTTATGTTCCTGAATAGCTTTAAGATACCAGTCATGTGATTGGTACAGCCACTATCTACCAGCCATGTATCATTTTCGACTGAAGATTCACCAGCTGAAGCTACAAACAGGTGCTCTTCATCAACTTCATTTACTGCCACTTGTGCTTCTCCTACTTGCTGATAAGTTTTCCCTTTGCAAATAGCTTCCATGTGACCCAACTTGTGGCATCTTCGCACCTAGCATCCGGCTTTCTCAAAGCATCTAAAAGACTGATGATTGGTTCCACCACGCATCTTGACATGGCCTTTTATTATTTTTCCATTTGCTAGATCCACCAGTGTTCCCTTCTTTTGGTAAAAACCTCGAATCAGCAACATTTCCTCTAAACTGAATCAATTTCTTCCCTTTGCCTCCATCATTTTGCTTTACTTTGGCTTGCAATGCCCCCTCTACATGTTCTTCTCTCCTCATTAGTCTTCTCGTGTTCCCGTGCTCGCAAAGCATTCAACAACTCGCAAGTTTTATATCAGCCAAGTCCCTTGTGTTTTCCAGAGAAGCTATAGTAGCTTCGAATTTTTCTGGAAGAGACACCAGGATCTTCTGAACAAGCCTATCATCCTTCAAGTCAGTCCCCAAAACTCTGATTTTATCAGCTATCTCCACTAGCCTATCAGAGTATTCCTTCACTGACTCAGACTCTTTCATCTGCTGTCTCTCAAATTCTCTCAAGAGATTCAGCACCTTCATACCTCTTATCTTCTCATCTCCTTCATATTCTCCCTTCAAGAAGTCCCATATGGCCTTTGCAGAGTCACACTTCATAATTCTGGTAAAGATGGTAGGCGAGACGGCACCATACAAGCAAGATTTTGCCTTGGCTTTTCTTGTGGTTCACTCTTTATGAAGTTTGATTTGATTCATGGTCGGATTATTTGGAAGTGGAGCAACTTCATAATCATCCTCCACAGCTTCCCACAGATCATGACCCTCCAAAAATGCTGTCATCCTAACAGCCCATGCTTGATAATTCTCTCCAAGTAAATACGGAGAAGCCATTGCAGAGAAACCACTCGACCCTGTCTCCATCACCCTTAACTTCTTTACACTTCGATACTTGCTTCACTTCACAGTCCCTCAAGATCATTCATGCTCTGATACCACTGTTGTTACTGATCAAACAGTAAACAAGAAATAGAAAACCAGAAGCTATAGATTTCGAATAAGGGAGAGAAGCACAGAGAAAACAGAACACAAACTTGCATACATCTGTTCTCAGAAGAAAACTGTCAAGTACAGGACAGTTTAAACAAGAATAATAACTGCTTACAAACCACACACACGTGCAGCATATAACTGCATCTAAACATGCCACTTCCTAAATAACGAAAATACCAGCTGCATAATATAACCAACTCATAAAGAAAAATAAACCATAAGAAGAAAACAGAACAGAGGAACATCAGTAGAAAAAAACAGCAGCACTGAGACATTATAATCCAACAGATCTACCCACCGAAGGGCATGTTGGAGAGTATTAGGCTGGGGGCGCAAGACGTACTGACGCGGTCAAATGGGAATGAGCTGAACTGGACTGTGGACTTGGAGTTTGACCAGAGCATCCTCATCTGGCACGTCGCCACTGAGCTCTGTTACTACAAGGACCGCGGGGAGAAGCATGGCAAAATCTCGAAAGACCTCCTGAGCTTCAAAATGAGTAAGTTGGTCTCTCGGTACATGCTCTATCTTTTAGTATTCCATCCTCCCATGTTGCCAACCGGGACAAGGGGGTTTCAGTACGAAGACACTTTGGTCGATTCTCAGAAGTTCCTCGAAGACAAGCAAGCTGAGTTGTTAAAGAAGGAAGGCAGCATCTCATCGATCATTAAGTGGGAGCAGAAATTATTCAAGAAAGAGTCACATTCTTACACCGGTGATTGCGGCTGCAAGAATGCGCACAAGTCAAGAAAGTCGCTAGATCTGTGCAACGTCTGCCATCTTATGCTCAAAGTGAGAACTCAACTCCCTGCGTGGAAGATGCACGGAGACAAAAGCAAGTCGGTGCTGTTTGACGCATGCTATCTTGCGTACCAGTTGACTCATGTCGCTGAGAAATGGAACCTTATCGGCAACGTCTGGGCGAGAATGCTAATATCTGCGGCTTGCCAAGGCAATGGCAATGAACACTGCGAGAGCCTGAGAAAAGGAGGAGAGCTTCTCAGCCATGTTTGGCTTCTCATGGCACATTTCGGCGTAGCACTGCCAGAACAAACTCCCGGAGAAATACGCATCACCAAACTGATCATGAACTAGTTCAGGTGGAATGTGTCTTTTGGTTAATATAATGTTTATATGAGTAAGATAAATAAGTTAAGCTCAACATCTTGAGATGGTGAGGAAGTTTAATTTGATATTTTGATGTACTTGGAGTTGTCAGGAAATAATGAAACTTGTGTACCAGCTGTTCACCAGAGGCATATTACACTGAAGCCAACCAAATTGGGATGGAATATTTGAGTCTCTCAATGATTAGTAACTTTTTACCTATCGCAATTAGCCATTCCTCCGTGTGGTTAATAACTTTTCATATGGTGATTTGGTTAGTAAATCCTTTCCGCAATCAATTCTCACCCAATTCCTAAGTTTAGATAGGAGCTGGCTTGTGCATGTGGTTAATAACGTTTTACCGGGCCCAAATTTGGCCTATTTATAACTTCTAGTTAAGACTCTTTCTCCCATTTCTTAAAGTGAAAAAATTTAAGTTTCGGAAAATTATTGAAAATTCATTATATGTTATTGCATGTGACAATATTTGTATACTTGAAGAAGTGTTCTTAGAGCCTATGATGAATACAGGTCAAAGTATGAGCACCACAAAATCTATGGAAGATTAAAAACTAACTTTTTATCCATTAAAAATGAGTAATATCTCAATGTAATTATTAAATTTCATATGTAAATTTAAATGTCAATATATGAAGTAATTATGCTAAGTATTTGTGTCACCGTGCTTAGAAAGTTCTTGCATTTCGGTTCCTCCTTATTAATTATGCATATTAATGTAAATTTGACTCATCCCCATAATCTATTCGAATTCAAAACACGGGCTATTCAACTCAATTATAACTTTAGTGGGTAAGGCCTTCACTTAAAGAGAAGGAATTCTAGGTCAGTGCCATCCCCGCTTCGCTTATTTTCTTTAAGAAAGAAGAAAAGAAAGACCAGTAGTACCGCCTTGGAAATGAGATGCCATCTACTAAGCTGGGCTTTTAGCATTTAGTTGGATTTCTCACTTAGAAAAAGATTGATGACCTTTCTTGCTAGTGTACTTCTTTCCTTTGGCCTTTCTCAATCGAGCTTCCCTTTCTCTAGCCTAGATCTTTTAGTCACTTTCGCTGTACCTTTCGTCTTCTTTTCTCTTTCAAAATTTTTTATGGATTTGGTAGTAAGGAGAACTCAGATTTACAATTGCAAGATTGAAAGATTAGACCAGAGAGTCTTAAATTAAGTAGTAGCCGGGGCAACAATAAAAGGTTGGACAGGAAACCGAGAAGAAGAAAAACAATATCTTTGCTGTGGAAGTGACTGATGATCAATCGAGTTTCAAGCATGTAATCTGTGGAATGATAAATGGATTGGACTGATCAACACTGTCTGAACTTCCTCTGAATAAGGCCTTTCTTCAAAGAGCCATTTCATTAGATTTGACAATTTAATCATCAGAGGAAAAGAGTAACAGACCCTGAAGACTTAGACAGTGTATACCTACCCTGTCTAAACTAGATGGGGAAAAACGCATATCCTCTAACAGCTCTAATGGGGAAGCTTCCTTCCAGATTAACAAGTATTGTAGAGAGATTTATGGGAAAAATTGTATAAAAAGTCATAAACGTATTACACTTTTGCCAATTCGATCCTTAAACTTTTAATTTTGTCAATTCAATCATAAACCTTTTCATTAATTGAGTCCATCTAGCCAATTTTTGCTGCAAATTGTTGACATGAATGTTGGCGATACTACGTAGGACAACCAACACTAATGTGGACAATTTTAATTATATTATAATATTTTTGAATCGTTTATTATTTTTTCTAATTTTTTCTTTTCTTTTTTTCCTTTCTTCTTCCTTTTGTTGGTAGCCTGGTCACCAGCCCTGGCAAGACCCAGTAAGGGTCGGCCTTGCCCAAGCCAAGGCAATCTCGCTAGGCAAAGGCAAAGTTGGGTGAGGCCAACCCTCACCTAGCTAGGACAAGCCAAAATGAGGCCGATCGTCACTAGATTTGATGAGTTTGGGCCAAGCTAGGGTAGCCTCACCAGGCATCGCTCGGGCAAAGGTAACACTCAACAAGGCCACTTGGCTTGGGCAAGGATTGGCCTTACCTAGCTTGGGCAAGGGCTCCCCTCACTTGGCCTAGCCTCACTTGTTGTGGGTGAGGCTAGCCTACCTGGTCATCGCCTATGGCCGATGGCTAACCACTAGCAAAAAGAAGAAGAAATGGGGAAAAATATGAAAAAAAAAAAATTATTAAAAAATTATAAAAAAAAAATTGTTAACACTAGTGTTGGCCATGCTATATAGGACAGTCGGTGTCCAAGATAGTAAATATTGGCCAAAATTGGCTAAATAGGTTCAATTGACAAAATATGAAAAGGTTTACAACTGAATTGACAAAAGTACAATATTTAGGACTTTTTAGACAATTTTCCCAGAGATTTATTGTAATATCATCGTTAAATCTTGAGGACAACATTTTACCTTTTGGCATTTATGCGTCTAATTTTGTAAGAGAAGCCTTTCATTTTTTCCAAAATAAAAGTTTAAAAGTTTTGTAAGTAGTTTAAGAAACTTTAGCAAATTCAATACAATTGAATGAGAGGAGCCTTTCTTCTATAAATAAAAGTTTGGTAAATGAAAGTATAAAATCTGTGATACATCTTTAAAGCCTCAATCTAATTACAAGTATCTTATTTTATTTTAAACTTTTATGTTGTAATATGAACAGGTGACATAAGTTATGTGATAGAGGAAAACATTTAAAAAATGTTTATACCTAATACATGCAAAGTGGATTCATCAGGCTATACAAAATTATACCTATGTTATTGTCATTCAAGATGAATATTAAGTACTTAAAGAGTAAAGAAAGAAACTTTTTTGTTGTTTTATTTTTTTGCCTTCTATCTACTAATGAAATAGAATAGTCAAACAAGTTAACTTTTAATTAGTTTCAAAATAAGTTTACCAATGACTTTTCAATAATGTCAAGCATTTTTTGGGATGTAGCAATTCAAATTCATATAATTAGATAAGATACATACATGCCTGTCTTTGTCCATCCAATCTTCCATTATACTCCACGGAGTTAAGGCTTTGTCCTTTATAGAAAGGGAACTTATTTGAGAGATCATCATGTTTTGTTTTTTAAATATAAAGTCATGCTAATTTTTCTTAATGATGCACTAAACCATTTTTATGATCCGACTTATATGCACTCATGGAAGGTATTGTGCTACTGTATCAGAGAATATTTCACTTCAATTTCTTTATATGCAAAAGAATCTCTATTAGTATTATTCATCCTCGCATGACCCAAATTCAATCAGTTTTCTTATACACCACTCTACAAGATTGGTCAGTGTTCTTTGTTGTTGTGACCTCTTTTTTTCTGTCTGGGTGAAAAGGAAGATGGTTTAGGGGTATTTGACTAAAGAGGCAGACCAACGGCCCTAGATTAGGCGTGAGCTCTCCCAAGCCCATACCTTGCGCGACGTTAGATTTCGTATTTCAGTTCTTAACAACCTATTGAGGTCATCTAGAAACCAATCAAGACACGGAAGTGTTGTCTCGATTCCTATGCAACTAGAGATTTCTAAGAACAGAGACTTGTTTACGCTAATGTTTCTATTAGCGCCCTTCCGATACTACTAACTTGGAAGGTTGTTTATCTAAATGGCCATACGATCTTAATTACCAATTATAATCCTTATGAAACCGCTAAGAATCCACGCAAATGTTTATATATCCTTAATGTCTAGACTAATCATGACCTAATTTAGAAGAGAAATTCACACTCAAATTAATGAAAAGGAGTGCAGTAAGTAAACATCCAAGAAATTGAAATGACTTGAAAATAAATGTGGAAAAGGAAAACCCGATACAAGTCGGGCAAATAATATTACATGGCCTTATTATCACACCTCGGGACAGGACCCCGTGAGCAAAATGAGAATTTAAATATGCATGAAATTACTCTAGATAATTTTAATCTACGCAAAATAAATTATTTACAAAAATGATTATAAAATATCAAAATAACATTAAATTAGGAAAAATGACCTTATAAAATTAATAAAATTTCATAGATATCATTTTTGCCTTAATTTGATACCATCTATCACTTATATATTTGAAACTTTTGGAATTTTGGACTTTTTTTTTAAAATAATAATTCCCTAAACCGATATATGGTAACATTGAACAACACAACACATGGATATCACAATAATCAAGTTTAAATCAACCCTTTCAAAATCGAAGCTTGGTTCCGACATTTTATCGAATACTTGGCTTACATCAAATCACCTCAAAACAGCTTCCTCAGGCCATGTTTGTAGTCTTCAATCTCGACCCATAAACAATCTCAAGTGGAAGCAAAGTATCAAGGATATACTATTACATGCAAAGAACAGGTTTAGCTAAAAATCACAGCCTAGAACACACAAGAACCAAACTAAAAATGGCCCCCAATATGCGGATTGGAGCCGTTTTGCAAATCTGGTTTTGAACCCATCAAACAGATTGAAGCCCCGACAACCATCACATGCAACATCTATATGCAATATTACTCCATCCGGATGAAAATAGGTAACATGGACTTTCAAATGTAACAAACATCACAGAGAACGATCAACCGGACACATCAAAACAAACTCTCCAAGAAGCATACGTTAATGATCTATGATGGCCAACCATGTCTCAATGTGGATTGGCTTGGTTTTTGGCTCATGTTATAGACGATCTCATGATTCACAATGAGATTTAAAGACTAAACCGGGTTATCCTATGCATCATTTGTATTCCCATATAACATTCATCAACGTCACAACGACAAAAAAACGCATGCAAAGGGGAGTGACAAGTCAAGCATGTAGGGCTACTAAGAGGTTTTAAACACTTGATTTTCCGGACTAGTTTTCCTCTTGATTTTCATGATAAAACATGTTTAAACTCGAACAAAAATACATCTAGGATGCTTACCTTGCTTCCTAGTTTCTTTTGCAAGTGACTCTTGGCCAAGGAAACCAATAAATTGTCCTCCCGAAGCACATGGAAGTTGGTTCCTTCAAACTGGAAAATGAGATCTGCAGAAAATAAAAATAAAAAAACCGACAACGGAGGTTTTCATTGACCTCTAAAATTAGACTTCAAAACCTCTTTTGTTGGCAAACTTAACACCAAACCAAACTATATGTATTCTAGTTGGGGGTACAAGTCATGATTTTCCTCATTTGTCTCTCAATTTTCTCAAAAACACTCACTTTCCCTCACCCGTGACCAACCGGGCTCAACACCTACAAAACTTTTTGGACTTTCTTGGCCCGCCAGGAGGGTACTGTTTCGGGGGGCTTTATGAGGCCTTCCCGATCTCCATTTGGGACGTGCGACCTATGGTTGGAAATATCTTTGAGTGAAGTTTCACTCTCTATTTAAAGGTTTTAACTAATTTTGGCCATAAGTTTGTGAAAATTTCACTTTTATTTGCTAAGGTCGGTCTAGAATTTATGGGTTTTACTTCTCTAGAGTTGCTTCTGAGGGCGTTTTTGCATAACGATCATGAGCTCTCTCCTCTCCTCCTTGTCTCCTACCTTTCATGCTATGAAAGAGCTTGCTTCAGTTATTTTATCCCATGAATTAAGGGATTTTTGATTGGTCTTTTGTCCCCTTACCAAGTCTGTCAACTGAGCTAGTTCACCAACTTTTTGACTTGGCCAAAATTTTCAACTTTTGCAGCTGTTGAGTGTGCGGATTTTGCTATGATTTTCACGTGCCTTCAGTATTGTATTCCTAGCCAATTTTTGTCCACTTGTACTACTGATTATATTCTTCCATCACGTGTAAAGATCAAGTTGATTGGGCAATTAAGGGCGCGCATGACAAAATTTCTATTTCAGAAATTGATCTCTCAATTTCTATTTCCCGAACAAATTTCTGAGCAAAGAAAGCCGTTTGATAATGACTCAAAATTTCTATTTTTGGAATAGAAATTCGTTTGATAACAAAATAAAATTTCTATTTCTAGGAATAGAAATTGATTAGATAACAACATAGAAAATCCTCAGATACAAAATAATAGTCGAAATAATACTAATACATTACAAAAGTTGAAAATACAATTTCATGGAATTTCCTATTACATGTGCTTACGTTTCCTATTACGTAATTTTTTCTTTCGAAAAATAAACAACGTGGCAAAAAAAAAATTAATTGAAATTCAATTGTAGTGAATATGTCATTATGTTTTTACCGAAATTGATTTCACATTAATCAAATAAGTCTAATGATAGCCATGATTATAATAGTCTAATCTTCAAGTCTAATTCCAATTTCTTTCCAATTTTTGTTAAAAAAATCCTCACCATGTTCAAAAATCGTCACCAATTTTTTTCAAAATTATCAACACTAGGATTATTTAAAAATTTATTATCAAAATTTGTATTTTCATCAACACTCTTACAAGAACAATAGACTCTTTATTAGATCTCCTTTCGTTATAAAAGAAAAATCGGATGAAACCCTAATGATTTGACCCCTTTTTATCGCCTCAATATGAAGTTTATGATTAAAAATATAGTTAGCCAGATAGAGACGTTATCTGGCGTACTACGGAAGAGTATGTGAAGAAAGACTCTTTAGATATGAATATGACAAGTTGACAATTACCATGCGTGAAATCTCTTGTGTACAACAAATGAAGCCTTGTTCATTCAATTCCCACCATATGGCCCAATGGATAAGATTTTCAATCAATATTGATTGAAATGATTATATTAAAAAATCATTAAAATATTTTGGACTAAATTAACTATTTCTATTTCTATTTCAATAGTGTTGATCTAAAATATTTTGGACTAAATTGAAATGTTGAAAAAAAAAAATTTCTATATCTATTTCAGAAATTGAGAAGTTAAAAATTTCAACTTTTGATTTCTTTGATTTCCCTATTTTCGGAATAGAAATCTGTTTCAGAAATAAAGAAATCAAATTGCGTTATCAAACGGATTTCTATTCCAAACCTGTTCCGAGAAACAGAGAAACAGAGAAATCGAGAAACAAAAATTTTATCATACATGCCCTAAGTAGGATATGGTGGGGCCACCAATATGCTTACTTAGCAACTCCGAATTGAGACTTAACCGTGGGCTGGATTTTGGTAGCTGGTTTGAGTTCTTTAATCCATCAATTTGGCTGCAGTTTTTAGTCAATTAGCAAGCTCATGTATAGTAGTTTAAGATCTTGATCATTTTTTGCAATTGTCTCCACCCAATTTTGCAAGAGAATGCCTCAAAGTTGGTCATTTTCTTGCCCGAAAATGCCCAATTCAATGTAATTTGGTCCTTTTTGCCCGATTTGATTAATTAGACCTGACCCAAGTTCAATTTCAACTCAATTGGGGGCCAAGATGATGATTTAAGGGCTCGGGCGAAATTTTACAAAATTTGCGAATTGGTCCCTAAACTTTTGGAAATTGCATTTTGGCCCCAACTTGCCATTTTAATTCCAATTTGACCTCTTGGGCTTGGCTAGTCACATTTAGATCATGGGCCCAACTTACTTTTTCTTTTCTTTTCTTTCTTTCTTTTTTTTTTTTAGGAAAAACATCTTCCATTAAAATAAAAAATAAAAAACTATACTAAACACCTAGATAATCTATATGCAAATGAGTTTTTGGGCAAAAAATTTAGGTGTCAACATTTGTGTTCTATCCAAGTAACATGCAAATCCAATCAGCTTTGTAATTTAATCAAGCACGGCCTTTTAACCCCAAACAATTGGTAGTTAGAGAGAACTATTCAAACCTTGAAGAACATGTTGAGAGCTTGTGCAATTGGCTTTAGGGGTAATTGGGAGGATCACTTGCATATGGTTGAGATCCTCTATAGTAATAGTTTCAACCAAAATATCGGCATGGCTCCATTTGAACAATTTATATGGAAGCAAGTGTATATCTCCTATTTTTTGGGAGAAGGTTGTCAAGAGGAGATTGATTGGGATAGAATTAACTTAGATTTCGCCTAATATCACATGAGGTGTTAGAGAGAGACTTTGAACCGCACAAAGTCAGACTGAAATCTTGTCCATACAAGCAGCATCAACCTTTAGAGTTTCAACTTAAGGATCATTTTTTTCTGGAAAGTTTCACCCATTAAAGGAGTAGATTGGGATTAAAGCAATGAACCTGATGCATCGAGATCGCTTCAACTTGGAGTGACCATTTATTACTTTATTTTGGCCTTTTGTGTGTAGCAAGCTTTATAGTTATTTTTATTTTCCATATCAATCACTTTATGCAGGTGATGCATGCCGAATAGAGTGTGAAAATCACAATGGTTAAAGTAAAGTTCATTAGATCTAAATTTCAAGAGGCGATGGAGAAATCAAACTCTTAACTTTTGACCTAAATTCCAAATATACTTATGCTAGTGTGAATGATGTTTCCTGATTTTATTGCTTTACTTCCCCCCTAGGCATAGGGAATTGCTTGACAACTATGCATCCAAAAGTGGTGTCCTGCTTTTTTGTTCCTTGTAATGTTTTGTAGGGTATACAGGGGGTTCTAAATTCTATTCCTATCCCAAGCCAAGGCTTGTTTAATGGTGGCAATTATGTTGGACATTTCGGCAATGTTGAAATATTGAAACTTATTAATTTTTGTAATGATTTTTTTTTTCTATTATCAATTTGTAACGGTTTTTATCTACCATTAATATAAAATGGTTTTGTAACGTTTTATAACAGTTATTTAACGGTAATGTGACGACCATATAACAGCTTTCTTCATAACATTTCATTTATTTCTACATAAAACTCTTCATTATTTTATAATGGCTATACAGAGTTTATCTTTTTCTTTAATTACCGATGTATTTACAACTATTTCTTAACGGCTCTCTCTTTCATTTACTAATAAGTTGTTACTCTGAACATAATTGCAAAGTAATATAGATATATCAAAACCATAATATGTTAATTTATCTTTTCATATCTTTTCTTTTCTTTGCTAGGTTATACACATAACATTGTTTTGTTTCCTTCTATTATTTAGTGCGGAATAAAGAAGAATGTTTGTTGTATCTCAAGAGAATTGGTGCCAGAGTCTTATGCATTGAGTTTTGTACTCCGAGAAGCGGAATTATCTTTAAGAACAATGCTTGCACCCCTCATATATTTATTTTTATCTTCTAATCTTTTCCATATATTTCCAACAATTATTATTATTTTCATATTCCTTAACATTTTTCAAACAATCTTAAGGAAAAGTGCCTTATGGATTCTCAAACTATAATTGCCGCTGCTACCATAGATGTTGGAATTGAATGAGGACTCAAAGATGGTGAAGAAAAAATATCACAAATTCGTGGTTTGTCATGGAACATTACTGAGCATCAACACAAAAGAACTTTTGGTTGTTTTGGTAATGTTGTTGAATGTCAGGTAATATCTTTTTTTGGAAACCTTTGAATTAAAGCCTAAAGGGAATAAATGTCATATTCGTGTGCTTTTTCAGTCTCTTTAGGAATCATCACCGTTATCCCTCACTTTGCTGGTGATCTCTATTGAGTTGAAAGTTAAGTGATTTGAACTACTATCAAAGTTTGCTTTGCGCGGTTCTTAGTCTAAAATGGGACAATGGTTCCCTTTGTTGGCTTGACAAATTGATAGCAGTAGCTTAAAATTTGCTTGGTTAAATTTAGTGCAAATTATGTAATAGGATTAGGTGAGTGCAAGACTCCTTGCTATGTTTATGGCACTTGAAGTTGATTAACACACACATAGGTCATGATCCTTTCAGTCTATTTTTTGAAATTTGACGTCATGTAAGCGAGTCTCTACTAATTATTGTCTTTTGTGTTCTATTCAAATTTAATTTGATTGAATCAAACATATTCCATAAATTTGTGTTATTACGTTTTCTACAAAGGATGCTCACAAATTTTCACATTACTTATTTAGAAAATCTTTAAAACAACATTGTGATTCTGTGTGGCTCCTTAAAAAGAAAAAGAAAAGGAAAACCAGAAATGAAATGGAAAGAAATCGGGCTAATCTTTCATTTATATATTCATTTTTATTTGGAGAAAATCATGGTCATAGATTACATATAATTGATCCTCAGAATTAGGAGAACCGTGTCGTGTCTGCGTGAATGAAGGGGTTGATAATCATGTGTGGACTCTTATTGATCTATGCTTATGCAATGTGCTAAAAGCGTTGTCACTAAATGTGACGTCCTGAAAATTCAATTTTGTTTTCAATTCAATGAATCGGGCCTTTCATCGACGTCCCTATAGTGTTATTCTCTAAACTGATTACTCATGAGATAACTAGACTATCTAAGGAAGTCATTAAGGGATTTTAACGCAATAGATTTGAGAATTCGACCAGGAATCGACTGCACGACCGTGCTAATCTGCAAGAGTCATTACGGCACAGTTGAAAATCTATCAAAGAACGAAGATAGGTCGATTTAACTAAGATAGGTGATCGAGTGTGCATGATTCCACCAGATTGCAAAATTATCGTCGATCGGCACTAGACCGATTTTTTTGTCTTTTTGGTACCTTGTGCCCGTATTTAAAATCTTGAGATTTTCACGACAACCGAGAGTTGCCAATGTGTCGAAGATGTACATTGTGACTCGAGATAAATCAATCACGGGTCAATTGCACCAAAAATTCCTAAAAGCTACCCGGTAGGTTAGGTCACGCTAAAATTGCATCAGATTGAAATTAACCGTGAATTTGAACCTGATTTCAGAAATTGAAAGTTCTGTCATGTCAAGATTTATTTTAGGAACATCGACTCATCCTCCGAAAAATTTTCGGCGAGTTCGAGATTTCTTTTCGGGAAATTGATTCGGACGATTCGAAAAATAACGGAAATTCGGATGGAACAAATTGAAGGGATTTTTGGCCTCCTTAATGAGCCACCTAGCTAAAAGGAAAATTGTAGAAATTAAGTGGCCCTTTTTTTCAACAAAATTGGACATCAATTGAAGAAGTGATGAAGAAATTGAAGCTCAAATTGAAGGAAATTCGGAGGTTGGATAGGGGCTGCAATATTAGCATCCAAATTGAGTTATTTGAGGGAAATTGTTTGAAAGAAAGAATTGGGGAGACAAGGGGGATAATCATAAAGACTTTTGGGGGCCAAAAAAATTGGGAAGATATTTTTCTTGACTCTCACTCCCCAGCTGCCTCACGCCCATCTCCACCAAAATCCCTCCATTTCTCTTCTCCCAGTTGCCACTTGCCTGACGTCCATCCCTCTCCAGTCAACTCCCCCTCGTCCAGCAGCAATCGAATCAGCGTTCAATGCTGTAGCTGCCACACGTCTCCACTTCTGGCCGGTCATCCTCACGAAGTTCACTCCTCCAACAGTGACCAATTCTCCTCTGCCACTCTAAGCCACACGTCCGCAGCTGCATCTCCACCGAAGCTACGCAACAGTCTTCTCCCTTGCTCGGTCAACCACCAGCAATTTCGACCCATCTCCACGTCATTTCCCTCCCCGAACAATCGAGTTCTTCACACCACAGCAGCCCCCAAATTTTCCAGCCAGCTTTGTGGCCGATTTCCGCCTAGCCCGGTCTCCGTTTGGCACCGCCGCTTCGGAGTTTATCGCTCGCCGTCGCGCCACCGTCGCCGTGGACTCACTGGCTCGCAAATCTGGTGAGTTTACCGACTAAACTCCGCTTAGGGATTTAATTATGCTTATGGGGTAATTAATTTAAGTTAATCAAGGTTTAGGTGGTTAGTTATATTAGATTAGTAATTTAATTATCCAATTTTGCATGTTAAGTTGTTAGCTTAGATTAATTAGAGACTAGACAGGTTGTATTATTTATCTAAATTGGTTCGGAAATTTTCCAAGCCCGTTTCGGTATTTAATTTAGCATTTTCGGCCTAGGTTTGTATTTTTGAAAATTATTGGTATTTAATTAATTAATTTTTGTAATTATTTAATTAATTATTATTTTCCAGAAATTAGATCGGGATAGCCGATGACCAAAATTTTATGCCGATTGCAATGGTGCTGTTGGTTTATTTAATTGGATGCCATTTTGTGGAAATTGAATGAGATTTGTAATTTTGGGTAATTATCCTAAAATTGAATAATTTCAGTAATTAATTAGAAATTACCGGGGCATCAGTTTACAACGCCAAAAATGTTTTCAGACACTGTATAAATAGTGAGATTTTCTAAAATAAAGATATTATATTTTTGGCTCAGACTAACTGTGTACCCACACACAATTATTTTTATCGGGTACATTTTAACACAATGAAATTAGGCAAAGTTGAGTATTTAATTGAGTTGATGTGCAAAGCACAAGATAATTGACCAAGAGTAATTTATCATGGTTCAGCTTCGGTGAGCAAGATTATAGTAGCTTCAGTGAGCATTAGAGATATCAGCTTTGGCGAGCATTATAGTTATCTAGCAGCTTTGGTGAGCCATAATATTTTAGCAGCTTCAGTGAGCAATAATTGATATGGCAGCTTCAGCGAGCAATATAGACATTAGCTTTAGTGAGGAATGATATATGAATATACCTATCAGCTTTGGTGAGCTAGACCATCTATTTCAGCTTAAGTGAGTAATGTTCGAATCGATAGAGTTTATGGATGATATCGATGGTATGGAGTCGAATGAGTCGACTGATTGATGGTTGAATTGGATTGAAATGATTGGATGATTATATGAATTGTACTGACTTGCAGGAATGATCTGAGGCAAAGGTAAGTCCTTTGACTTGTGCTTATGCTTAGGTAGCCCTTGGGGTGAACTTGCTGAGACATTGTCACCCCGTCGTGGGCTCAACATTTTTAGGTCCTTAGATAGCAGTCGTGGAGGACCCAAAGCCCCGGAGCCTGGGGAGGTGGAGACTGAAGGATCGGCGAACGTGTCCAGCTAGTTGGTCTGAGGACAATTCCCCTTCTTGTTGAGTCAATCTTTTGTAGATAGCCTAGTATTGTATATAAACCTTGTGTGTTTATAAAAGGCTTGTTTTGGAAGTGATTGGTTTCTTGCTTTCCTATCCCAATCTTTTGATTGTCAGGGGATTTATTTCGCTTTGGCATGTGTATTAAAAAGAATGGGTCGGCAACGCGTCTTGGGACGTCGCATATTTATTGTCCACCGAGGGATGGACACGCGCTCGAGGGATGGGCACACTGAAGACTTATGGACAAGATTTTCTTGAGATGGAGTTGGATTTTAAGTGGGCTACTAGAGTTGCTATTTGGTTTTTTCCTTCAATTTCAATGTCCAATTAGTGGGTGTTAAGCTGTGTGACATCCTTGTTTTGACCCGATTTTTCATAATATAATTGTTTCGGCAAGCGATCGTCGGAAGAGATTATCTTGAGGATCGATAAACCATGAGAACATCATAAAAGGCCATCTAGGGGCGAAAACTTGGTTTTTCATCAAGGACATGCAAGTGCGAAAAAGTGGAAACCGACCACGAACAGGAACCTAATGGGCCTGACCTCAAGTGGGCAGCCCAAGGCCCACATGCCCAAGGGATGGATGGCCAAGGGAGGCCCATGGGCCCTTCAAGCCCATCAAACCATCTTTTGACAAGATCTTAGCATTAAGTGCATAAAAGGATGTGAATAGTGCATGAATAGTATGAGATCTTGGTGAAAGGACTGACATGCCCTTCCATTGGACTAAGGACAAAGGAGCAAAGATGGAAATTCGCTAAGGAGGGGCAGCACTTGAATTTTGGGTGGCAAAGAGGAAGGGAAAGAGACCATCCTAGCCTACCTAGCATAGTCTAGTCTAACCTAGCCACTTGAGTGCAATTTTATCTCTCATTTAATGCTAGGATTTTGCTTATTTCTTAAGCCACCTTGATTGAAATGAGCCAAGGGATTTGATGTGCATTTATGAGCAAGATTTTTTCTTGTATCTCTCCTCCCTCTTCCCTACACTCTCACATTTTTCCTCTTCAAGATGTCACTTCCTCATTAAATGGAACCCTAGATTTGAGGGATTTGGAAGACTTGGATGGCAATGCATTAATTAGGACAAGACCTCACTTCTTTTTCCTTTCTCTCCCCCTCACCGTCGGCCACTCACCTTCTCTCACTTTCACTTTCATTTTCTCACTTAAAACACTCAAAACTCACTTTTTCTCTCTCACTTGGTATGAATTATCACACCCTCAATTCTGACCCCGTGAAGATCGGCCATAAAGTCCTGAATGGATTGACCATGGGCCATTGGCCATGGGATCGATTGATTCAATCATTAAGGAATCAAGGATCGGTCATGGTTCAACCAACCAACTGGCCATGAACTGGCCGAGGTGTCGGCCGTGAATGGCCCACCAGCCATATCGGTGGGATCAAATCACTAGCTCCATGTTTCCGCATGTGCATGATAACGAGATAAAAAAATCGGGACAGCAATGAGCCTGGGACGTGATAGTTTTTGGTATAAGAGCAAGGGTTATTACCAGGAGTCATGAGGTGTGTCGACAGTCGTGGGATAAAAAGTTGGGAAGAACATGCCATGCATGTAATTGTTTGATTGTTCTTTCTTCATAAAAGTGGTGATGACTGACTTTGATTGTGTTATAGACAATTCCTCTAGGACTCTATAGCTGTATTCCTTAGCAGCTAGTGTGAGTTCCTAAGATCCAGTGACTGCCCATAGAAAATCAGCTTAAGGCCCGAATGCTTTGAAAGGAAAATCGAGACAAGACCCTTGACTTGATGGAATTCTACAAGTTCTGACTAATGTTGGGAGCTTGATGGATCAACATGCTCAACAACAAGTAGCCTCTGCTTCTATTAATACCTCTACAAGTGGAAACAAAAATAGAAATGGCAAATGCCCTATGCAAGGACTGGATGAATAGTTCTTAAAACCTCGACCCCAAAGTTTTCTAGGAGGGAGATCTCAAAGAAGTTGAAATTAGAGTGGTGCAATGAAAGCAAGGCGGAGCTAAAGTTTCCAATAGAGTATTGGCATGGTTCCTATGACATCCTCAAAATTCGACCCTATTCAAGACATGATAAGGGGTTTACTTCTATCAATGCGCAATTAATAGAATTACACTTTGAATTGGTTCGTGAACCATTCAAGAGTGTTAAACCTTTTAGGAAAGGCAATTTAGAATTTTGATGCGCACGACCAGAGAACTCAACCATGGATTGACAATTCGACCATAAGGATCGATGAGGGATAATCTTAAACCATTTCAAATTGATCAACGAATGGTTATACATCGATTCGATAATAGTATATAATTGGATTGCGGGTGATTATGCACGATTACTGTATTAATTATGAACGACCCTAAACCAATTCCAAATGATCGTGTATTTCGAAACGAGCAATTGACCCCTCATAATTACATGACAACCGAAGATCATTCATGAATTGAAAAATGCTTAAATGTGGATTGATATCGAATCAATCATGGGTCGAACTCACGAAACTCCTAAAGGCCACCCATTAGTTTTAATTATGCTAAAGTCGCAATTGATAGGTTTCAACCACAAATTCTAATCCGATTAAAGGTATCGGACTATAAAGGATTAAGAGACAATCATTGCACATTACTTACTCAAATTCCTTATTTATTGGTAAACCCCGGATTTTTGGATAAGTAATATTGGGCCAAAAAATTGGAAGCCTAAAGGGGGCCTGCGAATTTGAAAAGGTCCAATGGGCCAAATTTCATTTAAATTTCAGCCACAAGGGCCCAAGAAGGTGGAAATTACAGTTTCGCCCTTTAAGGCCCATTAAGCTTGTTTAGGCCCAAATTGGATTAACTAAGCCCAAGACTAAGTTTATCAAGCCCAAGGACAGGCCCATTAAGACAATTGGACCATTTTGGACCTGGCCCATGTGCGTGAACAATAACCTAGCATCTAGAAGGCTTTGACTTTTGTGGCACGATGGAGAGATGGGATTTATTCTTACTCCCCAAGTTGGAATGGAGGGCCAAGATGTGTTCTTACTCCCCAAGTTAGGACATTAAGTCAAAGGGCATTAAATGGCCAACTTCTTCCCCAAGTTTTCCTCTTTTTCCATCATTTCTCTCACTTTCTCTCTCAACCCCTCATTTGGATGAATTCTCTCACTTTCTCTCTCAACCCCTCATTTGGATGAATTTTCCTCCATCGCTCTCCCTCATCTCATACCCATTTCTCTCTCATTTTCCTTTTGGTTGTGTGGCCATGAGCCACCATCCATCATTTAGCTCGCCAAGCTACCCTTACCGCGAGATCTCACCATGCCATCATTCCTGCGTGTTGACCGCGAGTCCCAAGCCGTTGCCGGACCTCCCTTAAGCTATGTGCTACTATTCCTTGGCTATTCTAGCCATAATGTGGGCTACCGACCACCACCAGCCACCACCATGCCTTGTCGTGCCTTCATCGAGAGTTGCCACCACGCGTGAGCCTTGCCACCATCGCCACCGTTTGCCGTGGCCTAGTTTTGGAATTAAGTAGCTTCCTAACCCTTGATTAGGGTGGTAATTGCGCTTAGGAGTAGAGTTAGTATTGGTTTATGGTTAATGGTGATTAGATTATGTGATAAGTGGTGATAAGCTATCACGATAGGTGATGAGTGGATGCGATAAGTTATTGCAATAAGTTATAGTTATATCTGACAAGCTATCGTGATTGACTATCATTGAAAGTGATAAGCTATTGTGATAGATTATAATCAGATGTGATAAGCTATAGTTATAAGTTATGCATTCAATAACTATTCACGCATCATATCATTCATCAAACAATTCACAAAGGTCCCAATTATAGGGCCAAAACATTATGACACGTCCCATTCCGTGCCACACAATTTCGTCCCATAATCAGGCGTAGATAACTCATATCGGTGGTTCAATCCATACCCGATATTTACACTCAATATCCAAACTCCATATTCAAACTCAATGTTCTAGAGATGACCCCCACAAAGTTCCATTATCGTGTGGCACTTAGTTCCTGACCACAATCAGCAACAATACAAGGTTCTAGAGGTGGCTCCCACAAAATCATGCTGTCGTCTAGCACTTTGTCCCTAACCACAGTAAGTAATAGCTTAAGGTTCTAGAGGTGACTCACACGAAATTTCTTTGTCGTGTAGCACTTAGTCATTTTCCACATAAAGTAATAACTCCGGGTTCTAGAGGTGGCTCCCACGAAGTTTTGTTATCGTGTAGCACTTAGCCCTTGGTCACGTAAAGTAATAGTACAAGGTTCTAGAGGTGGCTCCCACGAAATTACATTATCATATAGCACTTAACCCTTTACTATGCATGACATTAATGCAAGGATTCTAGAGGTGGCTCCCATGTGACTCAAATCACCATGTAGCACTTAGCCCTTGACTACAATAAGCAATGGTACAAGGTTCTAGATGTGACTCACACGAAGTTTCGTTATCGTGTAACACTTAGTTCTTCATCTATTCACAACATATGTGATTGCCTCAACACATCACCCAATCTTTCAATGGCCATCCTTTGCCATGACCATAAACCATCACCATAGCACAACCATTCACATCTCATCACGCACAAGTTCCAAGCATATCACAAGTCAACCACACCACGACGATCAGCACGAAATTCTAGCAACCGGCTATCCTGGTATAATTTCCGCCAATTAATAAATAATTAAATAAATTACATTTAAATAAATAAATTGTGATTAATTAAACTGATCTACTTAATTAACCTAACCATACAAGCACATGATCAATCAAGTCAACCTTAGCCTCCTTCATATAGCCAAAACACCAAAACCCCCTTTTTAAAATAAACTCGGCACCCTTTTTTTGTCCAAACCCTCCAAAATGAATTTGTATGGGGTCCCGTATTTGAAATTAACCCACCAAACTTTGCACGCACCTCATACAAAACCTCCTCGTTTTATTGAGCACATAAAACTTGGCGTCCAAACCCGACACCATATTTCTTTTCAAATTTCTTTTCCAACCACCATTTTTTTAAAACAAACCTTAGTAACCCCCCTTTTTATTTTGTTCCAAACGTTTAGAAATAAATTCATAGGTACTCACATACTCAAAATTAATCCTTCAAAATTTGCACGCACCTAGTTTAAAACCTCATTGTTTTATTGAACAAATAAGTTTTTGTGTCCGGACCCGACACCTCATTTATTTTCTATTTAAAAGTCCAAAGGGTCACCTTTTGCAATAACAATAAACAACCAACAAAGAGCAATCAACCTTATGATCTCTCACATCAGTTCTCAGCATGCCAAAAATCACCCAAGTCACCAAATAAACATTTTCTAGCAAGCAAAACACCAAGAACAACAATAAAATCACAACCGGTCTTAACCGACAGAAACTGGGCCACTCGCGCGTCTCCAAGTTTAAATCCAGAAAACTAATCAAACGAGTTCGGAAAATTCCCAAATTGAAATATGTTGTAAAGAACACATAAATGAACATTTTTCATGCAGACAACTTAACCCAGATCTTTTTAGATTAAGCCCAGCAAATTGCTCAATCCAGTACAAAAACTGTGTCTGTTTCCAAAAAGTTTGTTTTCCGAAATCAATTTGGTTTAAGACCCAAAACTTGTTCGTTTGATCTAAACTTTGAGTATGTTAAAATAAAAGATGTGAAAAAAAAAACTTTTGTGAATAAACCCTTTTGAAAATCGAACCCTAAGAGTTGTTAAAAATCCTTGCAACACCAAAAGGTCACGAGTTCCACCATAATCCGAGATTTTGTTTTGGAATGACAACGCTGAAATCTCATTCTTTTAAATACGTAAAAATCTTGAGTAAAATATATGTCATAGCTGAAGATGTCTAGAACATTTTTCATAAAGGAATGGACCTCAAAATCGTAACACATTTCTCCCCACAAAAATGACAAATGGTGAGGGTCTAGTAAACCAGCTCTAAAGATTAAGCTAATCTAGCTTACACTATGTAAGGGCTAGTAACAACACCTAGAAGGGGGTGAATAGGTATCTAAACAAAACTTGACAAATATATGTGGAATAAAATAAAGTTTAGGGAAAGAGAATAAGAACACAAGATTTATAGTGGTTCAGCTTAGATCAAGCCTACGTCCACTCTCCCACGCTAATGCCTTCTTGGCTGGATTCCACTATGCAATCAACAAGGGATTACAACTTTGAGTACAAACACTTAGTAGTAGATCACACTATCTCACTAAGTCACTATTTTGGTATTTCTCTCACGATCACAAACGTTTAAGCTCACCATAGACAAGTGTATAATCGAAGTTGCTCAGACTTTGGAATTATAAATTCTACGCTCCGTCTCTTACTTGCTCATCGGTCCTTCATCTCCTTAAATACTTCTCCACTTCCAAGCTAGCCGTTGGATAGCAATTTGCGGATTGTCTTCCAATCTACCCATTGGATAGATCTGTATCTAAAAGATTTGGTAGCTGTTGAGTGATAGAAGTAGAATCCCAAATTGATTTCGATCGCCCATACAAACAGAATCTTGGTTTCCATAAGTAGAGCTTCTTCGTATAGAAAGTTCTTGTCTTCAATTTCCAATTATCAATCAATTAGATTGAGTCAATCAAATCAATCTTGATGTAAAATCTAGACCAGATCACTAGCCGTTATACATTTGGGCTTGAGTTACGTTCTATCGAGTTCTAGATGTAAAGTCTGAGAGCAATAGATTTTACAATCTAAGTCTGAACATATTCTGCTTCTGAACAGATTTAGCTTTAAGGTTTGGATACAGTCTAAATAAGTTCAGCTTCAACATAGAGTCCGTCTTCTGGTTCTTCATTCACGTTCAGTCTGGAATTTGTCAGAGTAGGCAGACTTCTGATGTAGAACATACTTTGACACTCAAGTCTAGCAGTCTTCAAACTTTGACACAGAAGTCTGGAAATCTTCATAATAGACTTTGGACATGTGTTACGTTCAGTCTTTTGGCAGTCTTCAGGCTTTGACAATATCCTTTACATGTTCTATCATCTGCATAGTCTATCTCAGCTAATCAACACGTTAATAGCCTTTGATTTATTTTGTCATCTTCAAAACATCATAAGGGATTTCCCTAACAATCTCCCCTTTTTTTATGATGACAAAACAATCTCTGAATATGCAGATGTGTAATCACACTTTCAGATGTGTAATCACACTTTCTAAAAATATTAATAAATCAGAGCAATGTAATTCAAATCAAAAGATAGCATAAGATAGCAAATAGATTGAGCATAACAATATATAGAAAAAATAATCCCAGCTCAATATTATGCAATAAATCATATCAACCAATCAACACATAGGCATATTTATATTCTCTCCCCCTTTTTGTCATAATCAAAAAACAATAACAATAGAAATAGTATCACGTAGAGAATATAAAACGATATGTAATAAAGCTCACTTCGATCATATATATCAGCAAATATAAAAATTCACTGATGCATTATAAAATTTATTTACCGCTTTTGTCATAATAATACGATAATGTAAATAAGAGATTTGTTAATGACAAAAGGTAATAAAAGATGCACTAACCGGATTTTGTAGAACTTGGTAAGTTCTAACACATTTACCTTTTCCTTCCTTCCATAATAATCAAGATCACGATCAATTCAAAAAGATTTTTCCAAAATTGGTCAATGCTCCCCCCTCAATTTGTTGCATTTTTGAATTTGATCACGAATCTTTCCATTTCTTTTGGATTCGCTTTCTCTCCCTTTCGTATGTCACATAAGGGATTTCCTCAATAATTTGCAAAACTTTTGCACAAAGAAGAGAATCTTTGAGCTTCCTTCCTCTAATTTTACGAATCAAACTTGTCATCTCCGCATGAGATACTTTTTTGATTGCACCAAGATTTGTGTAGATTCGCAATCATTCTTCCCTTATAGAATTTCCTGCAATGCACTCATTTCCTTTTTGGTATCCATCAATTTGGATCCTTCCTTGACGTTAGAATATAAACTCTCCATGGATAATCAAATATTCTTTCTAAACTCATCATAACAAAGTATTAAGGAAAGAATATTATGCACAATAATATCTTGAAAAAGAAATTCTCACTTGGTCATAGCATGATAAAATCAGAGAGAATAAAATCATTAAGTATCTAAGAATATCTTGCATAATTAACATTACGTAAAACAGATTTTCACTTTGCAAAATATGACAAAATCTGAGAGTATAATATCAAACCAAATCACACGTATCAAATCGCGACTCACGAGTTAAAAAAAAATCACGCGATTATTTCTTCAATAAAACCAATCATAGGATATGATCATTATCTAAATCAATCAAGGCACAAAGATAATATAAATATAATGAGAATTTTTAAATTTTGTATCCAAACCAAATTGAAAAATATATACCTTCCTTACCAAATTCTCTTTCTTCTCTTCCTTTATTTCCTGCAGAAACAACTCATCTTTTCTTTGGTACCCATATTTTCTTGGGTCCATGAGAGTTAGTAGAGTATGCCATATTTACCCAATCTTTCTTAACATGTCTCCACACTTTAGGACATTCTTTCTCAAAGTGTTTCGAGTCTCCACAATTTGAACACTTAAGGGCATTTCGACCAACAGGTTTTGTAAAAATCCTTTCAAAATGCTTCTTGTATGCAAGTCTAGGAGGTCTTTGTTTAAGTCTCTCATTGACTTTAGGAAAATCTATTAGAGAATCACTTTCCTTTTTGAAACCAAGTCCCAACTTGTTATAGTAAGGTACTTGTATGGAAAGAATATGCTCTAAAGTTTTTGAACCATTTGAAAATTTTGTTGAAATATTTGAAAATTCATTTTTTAAAGAATCATTTTCTTTGACAAGTAAATCTCGACTTTCTTTTGTTTGTAGAAAATCATTTTGCAAAATTTCAAACTTTTCTTTTCGAGAAAGATCCTATTGCCTAAGCCAAGAATTCTCCTTTTTTAGTTCGAATATCCTTTTAAGATAAGATTTGAGATTTAAGCATAGCTCATTTATATACTTAAGAACTTTAGTAGGAATTCTTGAATGGCTTACCTCGATTTCCTCATCGGATTCTGAGTCTGTATCTGAGTCAGACTTTGATTCTGAGTCTGTGTCTAAGTCAGACTCTAGTTCCGAATTGAGTTTGAGTTTGAATGTGCCATCAAGCATATATTTCCTTGCTCGTCATCTTCTTTCATGGTTCTTTTCTAGCCATTTTGCTTGTATTGTCTTCTTTCACTGAATTTCCTTCCTTTTCTACTCATCTTTTTGAATTTCTTGATCATAAAAGCAAGTTCTTCGCCGTCCATGTCATTTTCTGAGTCTGTATCATCAGAATCAACATTAGATGTTAAAGCGATGGACTTCTTACCTTCCAGATCTTCGTCAACGATTTGTTCCACTTCGTAGGATTGAAGAGTGCCAATCAATTCATCAACGGAAAGTGGCATGATCCTCTGAGTCTCCCGGATTGAGGTCTTGACATGGTTCCAATCTTTTGAGAAACCTCGCAAAAGTTTGTTAACCTTCATTTGGGAAGAAATTAGATGACCTTGGTATGCTAAACCATTTACAATTTCTGTAAAACGGCTGAACATATCTCCAATTGACTCTCCTTGCTTCATCTTGAAGGATTCATATTTTGCCGAGGAAGTTTACTTTTGTCTCTTTTACACGATCAGTCCCTTCATATGTAACATGAAGTCTATCATAAACTTCTTTTGTTGTTTCACATGAAGAGATTCTGTTATATTCAGTAGGAGACAAAGCGCAATATAAAGAATAAATAACTTTTGCATCAAGGGCTTCTCTTTTGGACATCTCCGTCCGAGACATAGGAGCAGGGGGTTTGGTTTTTAAACATAGCTCATTTCTAACCAGCTAATTAACACTAATCTAACCAACTAATTAACACTAATCTAACTAACTAATTAACATTAATCTAACTTAGTTAATTAACACTAATCTAACTAAACTAATTAACACTAATCTAACCCCCTAAGTGCAATTAACAACCTAATCAATGATTAAAGAGTCAACTCACCGGAATTCGACTGCGGCAGGTTCACGGCAACAACGACACAACTGCTGTGAGATCTCGTAACTTTCGAGTCTCCAACGGAGGCTCGGCCGAGGTTGAAAAGCCCTACCATGCCCATGGCTTAGCTAAGCTCACCGCGAAGTTGGACTGGAACGAACAGGCTGAGCTAGTTGGGGTGGTGCCGCTGGACACGAGGGAGCTGCGGCTACTGGTCAGTGACGGCACGGCTGTGGTGGTGATGGCGTGTGGCCAAAGAGCTATTGGGTTGGTAGCGGCAGCAAAAGCAACGAATTGGAGAAAGGGGCTGGATGGGCTGTTGAGGCGTGAGATGGGGGATAAAGTGGATGGGTGAGATGATGATGATGGTGGATGATGCGGTGGATGGTGGGTGTGAAGGCGTGCAGCAACAAAATGAAAGGAAGTGGAGGAGATAAAAATGAAGAAGAAAGGGAAATGGAGAGGGAAGAACACATGAAGAAGAAGAAGGAAGAAATGGAGGAGCAGGCTGGTCGGTTGAGGGGTTCACGCAAGAGAGGGAGGGATGAAAGTCAAGCCTAAATATCAATTTCATCATTGCAAGCCTCAAAAGTCTTTGGCCACCAAAGTCTTCTTGCCAACCAATGGCTATTTTCCTCTAATTCTTCACAAAACAAACCATTTTGAGGGCCAAATAATCCAATTTCCCTCTTGATCCGAATTTCTATTTTATTTCCAATTTGTCCGAAATTAATTTTTCCGCAAAATTCCGGGCTTGACAAAAATCTTCCGAAAGATGAGATGACGTCCTAAAAATGAGTCATGACACGCTCGAACGTTCGAATTCCAAAACCGAATTCAATTTCGTGATTAAAATTGACCGAACATGATTTTAAAACAGCCTAACCTACTGGGTAGCTTTTAAGGATTTTATCACGTTTGACCCTTGGTCGATAATTTTTTATCCATGTTTGTGCATCTTCAACTCGTCAGCGACTCTCGATTGTTGTAAAAACTGCAAGGTTTCAATTACGGGTACCGAGTATAAAATCGATAAAAACCGGGTTAGTGCTATTCAACGCGAATTTCGCAATCACGCAGAATCACTCGTAATTTAATTACATGATTCCATCGAATCAGCCTATATCCGATCATAGATCAATTATAACGGTGTCGTATTGACCCTTGCCGATTATTTTGGTCGAGCAGTCGATTTCCAATCAAATTCTCGAGTCTACCACGTCTATATCCCTTAATGGCTTCACCTAATAGATTAGTTAACTTGTGAGGGGCCCTACTAAGAGTAAAACGACCATCGGCACGTCGACGAAATGTCCATTTCATATATCCGAGACGGGGTCGAATTTCAGGATGTCACAAAGCTTGAGGAGACCATGCAATCCTTGGAGGATTTCCAATTTGTTCGTGTTCCGAAACAACCTTGATCGTTTTTCAATTGGACCTCTTTTATGCCTAACTGATTTTATCTTTTTGCTACTGACAAAAAGGGGGAGAGATTATGCATATTTAAAACTTTTGGCAAATTTGGCAAGTTGAATCTTTTGTGGTGTTATTTTTGTAGTTGTGTTTTGAATTTATGTTTAAATTTGTGGTGCTTGAACTTGTGTTTGAACTTTGATTTGTATTGGTATGAGTTTTATAGAACTATTAAGATTGATGTGTTTTGTGGATGTAGACTACTATACTATTCATTATCATTATGGTATGTTATTTATCATGTGCTGCTAAAGTGTTGTTTTGCAAGATATAATTTCATATTATGATTAAATATGCATGAAAGTTTTGTCACCATAAAAAAAAGGGGGAGATTATTGAGAAAACTCCTATTAGATTTAGAAGTTGACAAAACTTTCATTTTCTTATTCTTATTCTGAGGAATATTGGACTTTTGTGGAATGCTGTCAAAGTCTATTTTACATTAGAAGTCTTTCCCACCCTGACGAAGATCTAGACTAAACCCAAGTCAAGAACGAAGATATAATCAGACTTAGGATTATTGATCTTTCAACAAAGATTGAGTACGAACAAGATGTATCTGGCTTTCTGGCGGAGAATCTCACTTACCTTTTCTGAATATATTGATGAAATCAATCACGGATTGGTGAAATAAATCTTGAAGACAAGTTCCTTTTTGGGAAGCATCTACTTATAGAAACCTAGATTATAATTGTATGGACGACCAAGATTATTGGATTTTCAACTCAATCTTCAAACGGCTATAAGATTTCCTTAATTGATTATGTCCAACGGGTTGATTGGAAGAAATTCCTCTAAAGTGCCAACGGTTATAAATGCATGGAAGAGTATTTATGGAGTTGTACTAATTTAGTCATAAACTTTTTAATTGGACCAATTTATTCTCAAAGCTTTTCATATTGGTATCAATTTAGTCAATCCGACCAATTTAGGTTGGAAATTGCTGACTTGGATTCCGGCTAACCTACATAGCACAGTCAACACCGACTAGACATTTTAAAATAATTTGTTAATAATTTTTCGATTTTTTTACTCTTTCCTTTTAAATTTTTTCCTTTTATTTTTTATTTTCCTTTTCTTTGCCTTTGGATTGTGGTTGGTATTAGCCATGGCCCACAATCCACCATGGGCGAGGACTGGCAAGGGTTGTCAACCCTTGCCTGTGGTTAGTAAGGGCCACTTGTTGGCCCTCGTTTGTAGCTAGTATCGTCCATAGTCCAAAGAAAAAGAAACGGGAAACAAAGGATAAAAAAAAGGGAAAAAAATAAATAAATAGTAAATTGAAAAATTATTTTAAAATGTCAACGTCAGCATTGGCGTTCGTGTTAACAATTTCCAATCTAAATTCGCCGGATGGATGAATTGGTATTAATGTGAAAAATTTTAGAATTAAAAGGTTTAAGACTGAATTTGTATCGTGTAACAGGTTTAAGACTTTTTGATATTTTTCTCTATTTCCGAAACACCTCACAATTAGTCGATGTCCTTTATTAAGACCCAGAGAAATAATAAGATCAACATCTACAGTGAATTTCGGAATATATATATACTTTACAGCGGTTATAGATTTAAATTATTTTCCAATAATATCCGAACAACAAAAATCATTTTTGATCATATATCACCAAACAAAAGAAAACTAACTATATTCTTGGAATATTTTACAGGAAAACATTTTCCTATATCATTGAATTTTCCGCGAAACAAATACACCTTGAGTTGATACATATGCAGAAGACAATCGCTCTTAAAATTCGGCTGATAGAGTTGAACTTATCCTTCAAGCAATTTCGCATTAAGTATTGGATAAACTTAGTTCTCTTGCCATAAATCTTCATCAAGTAGTAAGCACAAAAGCGGGCTCAGGTTGTTGGGCAGTGGTCCTGCAATGCAAGCCTTTATTGTCAAATTGAAGCAATTCCCCCGCGCCTAGTAAGATCTTGTTGAGACGCTAAAATCTGGTTGTTTTGATATTGTTGGTTGCAACCATTAAATAATTTACATCTTGGGTAACATTTATAGGAATTTGTCGATGCTAGATACATTTCGCTTGTGAACTAAACTACTTTCTCTCAATTTATAGCCAAATAAAAATGCCTTTATATTAAAATTAGCTTGATAAGGAATAAAATAGGAACACTCTAGGAGTCAAGCATTCAAAATGCATAATAAAGACTCAAATGCCTACAATTATGTTAAAGAAAATTTCTTCACCATTTCATTATTTTTTCCATTACAAAATGCTTAGAAGAACAATCTCTAATGGGGAAACGATGGGATGAGCTTACAAACAAGCTCAAACAGCACATATTGATAGTACGAGTTTAAGTAAAGAAAAAGAACCATCCCAAGGAATGCCACAACATATGATCCTGCAAAACTCCACAAGAAGGCTTCTCTCCAGGGATCATCCTCCATGGTATGATTAAAAGATGGCAGTGTCTCCCTTTCCCGATTTGAGTTATCACAACTTCTTAATGGTGTTCCACAAAGAAGGGGGTTACCTTCATAACTTGTCTCACCAAAAGTTCCAAATTGATTTTTTCGGTCCGGTGTCCTACCTGACAAGTTGTTATAAGCCACTCTAAAATCTGACAAGGTGTAAAGCTCTATTAGTTGTGGAGGGATATGACCGATTAAGTTGTTGTAGGACAAGTCCAAGCTCTCTACACTCTTCAAATTGGAAAATGTTTCTGGGATTGATCCTGTCAAATGATTATGTGATAGGTTCAATGCTCGAAGTTCACTCAAGTGGCCGACCTCTAGAGGAATAAAGCATGTCAAATTGTTTCGTGAGAGATCTATTCCTGACATGAGTTGTAGAATGTGGCCCTCATATAATTCCAACCTACTCTTTGTCGTGAAGTGTACTTTTTCTAATCTATATGTATATGCAGACGTTTTATCTTCATAATAGGACAAAAATATAGAGAATTTGCTAATATATACATATGGAAGCACAGTCACAATCTGCTGTGAATAAGAAAAGGCATCAAATGCGTCTGTAGATACCCCGTTGTTTCCAAATGCCAAATCTTTCAAACAAGAAGGAATTTGTCCAGAAAGATTATTATTAGAGAGATCCAATATGCTCATATTTTTCAACAGACACAGATCCAGAGGGATTGAACCTTCAAATCTATTTTCTTGCAGTAGAAGAACCTTTAAGTTCCAAAGTGAACTGATCCAAACGGGGACCTCGCCTGACAATGCATTGTGTCTAAGATCCAATGTAACCATCAATGATGCTCTAGAGAGAAACTCTGGCAAATGCCCAGCAAGCATGTCATTTGTTAAATGCAAGAACCTCATAACTGTAACATTGACACAGGGGGGTATATTTGGCCCAAGGTTGTTATCTGATAAGTCTAAAAGCTTGAGACAATGTAAGTTGCAGGAACTCAACGGTAAAGGACCTCTAAATAAATTACTCGATAGCTTAAGCATTTCCAAGAATTCAATATCTCCAATCCAATGAGGAAGTGTTCCCGAGAGGGAATTATTGCTTACATCCAAAACTTGCAATGAGCTATTTAATATGTCAGATGATATGTCCCCTATGAAACGATTGTTATCCAAATACAAATATCTCAAGCTTGTCAAGTTAGAACCCCTCGATAGCATATTGCTTGCAAATTGTTGCTTGAAAGTTTCAATAGAACAAGTGACGTACAATTTTTAGCCAACGGCTCTGATATCTCTCCCATGAAGCGATTATTCGACAAATCCAATGTATGCAGGTGATTCATATTGCCCATGGAGTAAGGGATTCCACCTTCCAATAAGTTCTTTGACAAATTCAAATAAATTAAATTTGGGAGGATGGAACCAATCCAGGATGGGAGCTCTCCTTCAATAATATTGGCAGACACATCTAAATGTAGCATGCTGTCAAGATTCAAATTGAAAGGCAAATGAAAAGTACCTGACAAGTTGTTGCCCATTAGTTCGAATTGTTCTAGATATACATTATTCTCCAATAGCCAATTTGGGAAATTTCCATTCATTCCATTATGGCTTAGTTGAACAAGTATCAAATCATGTTGTTCTTTCAGAAAGCTAGGAATTATGGCATTTGCGTCTTTGTTGAGCACACAATTTGATAGAGTAAACACCTTCAGTTGAAATGAAGGAAACCAAGTAGGCTCTTCTGTATTTACTTCTAGATGGTTACGATTGTTGAGGAGATGGAATACCTCAAGGTTGGAATTATTGGCTAGGGAAGCAAGCGAAAGTGAGCCTTCAAAGGCATTTTTAGAGAACGCAATATATTCAAGTGACTTGAGATTATAGAGGAGAGATGAAGGAATGGCCCCGCTGAAATTGTTATTTGCCGCATACACGAAGTGAGGTCATATTGCACAAGCATGAAGGAAGAGGACCCCAAAATCCATTACTATTGATATCCAACTCTTCAAGGTACCTTAATTCGCACAAGCCTGTTGAAGTGGACACTGCAACTATGAGTATTAATCTCTATATTGTACTTCATATGATGGTTTGTGCCAAGAATGGAGGTTAGAAAGAGTAATCTAGTATCCAAAAGTACAAACAGAAAAATAGGTAAGATAGAGCTTTGAAAGGAGTCGCATCACCACAATGCTTAATTACTTCAAAGTTTGACAAAATTTGAATTGGATTGTAAACAAACTCTTAAGTTGATATTATTCCTAGATTTATGGCGTACTTGTATGGGCAACTTCTAAACCTTTGCTCGATTTTCATCATAGTTTCTGAAGTTTTTTTCCAATTTAATCATGTACTTCTAAACCCCCCTCCTCCTCAAATCTAATGCATGGCGCCCTCTAATTTCAGGCCACACCTCAAATCTGAGGTCATCTTCGCTCAGACCAAAAGTCGTCTGGTGGTGGTAACGGCGACCGAGTTTCCTGATGTGATGACGGGTCTGAGCGCCGCGGAGGGCGGGGCTAGCAATGGACACGGGCACTGAAGATAACGAGTTTTTTTTTTTTTTTTTAATAAGTCCATGTGAGTTTTTGATTTTATAATTATTTATTCTACTCTATTTATTGTTTACCTTAATGGTAAAAAAGAAAATTTTCAGATAAATTAATTTATCCATAATAAGATGTGCTTTCTTTGTTTGATTTTATGCATCTTAGTTTACTGATATAAATTTTCAGTTTCCTATATAATTTTCGGTGCCTAGTTGAATTTATTAACACTGGCAATCCCTGAACTTTAACCACCATTGTGGTTTAATGTGTAAAATGTAAGTATTTTTTGGATTTTGATTCCCTATTAACTTTTGCATTTAATTTTGTTATGATTCCTGTACAATATTTGAACTCCTCTGATATATTATTATTTCGGACTTCTTCTTTTTTTAATCTTCAAAGCAATAACTCCTTGCATATGTTATGTTATCACACTACTCTTTAGATTGGCCGATAAAAAAGTTTCACAAAAATAAAAGCACGGGAGTTTAAACTTCAATCTTCAAAGATCATGGATTTAATTGAGAAATGATCAACCTTTTAAGAATCACGGACATCGTGATCCCACAATTAAGACATTGAGCATGACCTACGTTTACTTATGGCTTCCAGGGACATTTAACTAAATCCTTCCAACTTCAAGCATGAGTCAAACAACTATATGATGTCACTTACCTAAATACAAGTCGTTGGCGCTAAGTTATTTGAAGCAAATGTGCGGTCAAAACATGATCTCTGGAGAACGTCTAATATAATGCAGTCATGCCTTCTATGTTCAAGAAAATCTTATCTTATTTTTAAAAAGGTGATATATGAAAGCATTTTCATAGGAGTACCTTCCAGAAACTTTGAAGATGCAATCAATCCACATTGATTGATGTACAAGGCCTTGAGAGATGTTATCCTCATAATGTCCGTGAGGGCGTCATTGGTCAAATTGTTCACACCAAGATCCAATACCTCCAAATTCACACCTATAATTGACAAAAGGTTCTCAAAATCAAACTTTATGTATCATGGCATGGTCTTCTATTCTAAATGTACCTTCAAGCTGATTGGAAGACAATTTTTGAGCCTCCGCTGAAGTTTGCTTGTACAATGAGGGGACTCGTTCTAGATTATTGAAAGATAGATCAAGTCGCTTCAATTTCCTCAAGTGCAGCGTTCCATTTAAATCTGATCATAGAAAGATCCATGCATACCTCATAGTTAATAAATTATCTACCAATATCAAATGTCTAACTGTCTTCCATTTATCTAGAATAACTATATGCTCATGATGAAGAAAATTGATTTCTATGTAGAAACCACTTGATCCGACATATCTGAGCATCAACAAAGTCTCCGTCACATGCATTTTGTAAACCAATTTCATAAATGGGTAACTTATAGCTTCAACAATGTCTATCAGATGTAGTTAACTGGCAAAGCTGAGAAAATCGTTTGCTCCCATGTGACATATGACTTTACTTTTATGACTGCCTCATGGCAAGATACATGACATAATTTTTCCATGTGACCCGTATTAGACTAACGAGCATTGATTTATTGAGTTGTCATCTCTAAACTTCTATCTCTTATTGAGTTTAAATTACAAAACATGAATAAAGAGAAAAGAATTTTCAGAATATTTTCTTGAAGATATAGTTTATTTTGCAACGTGAATGTTCCATCATGTGCTCACCGTATGACATTTGATTCTATCTCCATATGACCAGATACAATGCCTCGTTTTTTCTATGTGGCTCACGTCGATTAATAAGTATCAGTTCAATCATTTGTCATTTCCAAACCTCTATCTCTTTTGAGTTTAAATTTCAAAGCATGAATAAAGAGAAAAGTTTTCATATATATTCTTGAAGATATAGTTTATTTTACCATTCCCAAACTTCAAAATCTTGTTACTTTAAAAGTCAAAAAATGCATAAAGAGAAATTATCAGGTTCCTCAAATATAGAAACAATTCTTCCAACAAATAAATCCATTGCATTTAAAACTGAACAAAATACAACAAACTAGTGATAAATTTTATTTGTGATGAACCATCGAAGATTAAAAAGTATATATATTATTTAAGCCAATGCAATTTTGTTAATTAGTTTATCACTTTCAGTTAGAAGGAAATTAAACAAAATATAAAATCCTATCGCTTCAAAGATTACAATCAAACTTTTAAACTTGCAATACGTCTTTTAAAATTATAAATCGTTAAAAATCATGACTTCTTTAGAATGTGGCATATTTGCATTTAATTTAGAATTGAAAGCAATAACTCGAACAATATACTTATATATTCATTTAGTTGGACTAATTTTAAAGATGGAAGCTTTTGGTATATGTTGTATGGCCTAAATGGCCTGGATTTGTTTAAACTAACCAAAATGTCATTGTCTCGATAAGTATCGGTCAAGCCACGAATGCCAAAATCAGTCGGAAGTTTTTCCTCTCGGACCTGACCTCTCTCTCTCTCTCTCTCTCTCAATAAATGTTGTAGCTGCTGGATTCGATAAGATACAAATTCAATCTCTCATAGGTGTAAGATGTAGTATTGCTTTGCCTTATTTGTGGTAGAGGAGATTGTAACCAAAATAATTAGTTCTTGGTCAATCCGTCAATGCCAAAATCAGACAAGATTTTTCCTCTGAGACCACTCTCTGTCCAGCTTGTCGCTTTTCTTCTTCAGGCATTGCTTCTTATTCCATCATTTGACTATCGAAATCATTAATGCTTCGCTTAGTATTTTGGAGATAGAGGTTACAAAAATTGAGAAGAAAAGTTAATTAGAATTCACAATTTGCCTTTTCTTCCATCTCACATAAATTTTATACTAAAATTTTCCGCTAAAATCATCCCATTTTACCTCACTGTCCAATTAAAGCCTCAAGAAAAATGGGATTTTGGTTCATTAAAGGGTTCCCAGCTTTCTAGGCTGTGGAAATAGGCCTTTCCCTTCAGTATACATATTCATTGAGCTTTTTGAGTGTAAAAAAGTAAATATAGGCATTTTATCTGCATCCTCCTTTCTTCTACACAATTTTAACTTTCTGGCGTCAAAAAATCAGAGCTGAAATTAGCAAGATTCTTCAGAGCAGAGAGTGAGGAGTTTTGAAACAATAGTTTGGAACTCTCAAGCCAAAGGGTTGAGGAAATTACAAAGGATAGAGTTTTAAACGTATTGATCTAAGAGTCACCTAATAGTCACCTAATGCAAACGCAACGTCTTGTGGGACATTATGTGAGCAGAGACTTAAAAAGACTCACATATAAAAGGAAAATATATTTTATATATATAGGATTCTTCGTTTGCATATTAAAAAATGAAAAAGTAAATAGAAGAAAAAAGAAATGAGAGGAAAGGAAAAAAGCAAAAAAAAAAAAAAATCAGAAAATATGTAGAATGATATCATTTCATCAAGAGTTGTACATGTCAAATTACAAGTCATGTCATACAAGAAGACCTGCGCAATTTCCAACTGCAAGTGGCAGAAAGGACTATTTGAATTCAAGAAAAGGCTTATAATTACATTAGCAAAATTGGAAATTTTATAACTGAATTGGCATATGTAATTTAGGACTAAATGAATAATTTTCCTGATTAAAAGAGAAGAGGAAAAGTAGAAAGAGGACACAAAAAAAGAAAGAAAAATAATAAAAAGGAAAAGGAAAAGAAAATGGGAAATCAATTTGGACTATCAAATGGTTTTTGCGTTGAGGTATTAAACTTTCAAGACAGAAAACTTACAATTATCCTGAATATAGAGGATCTCAATATTATAGTAAGAGCATTTGAATGACTTGAATATTATCTTTACTTTTTATCATATCGCTTAGTCCGGAATCTCTTGCTAATCTTCTAAAAGGTGCATGTAGGTCATATCAATTGAATCACATCAATACGATAGATGTGTCATCTAATTTCTTTTTCCATTTATGTCTATTAGTGTTCGAATGCGTTATTTGCCCAACATTAAAATGACTTTCGAGTCTACATAAACTAAAGGTTGACCTGAGAAGCACTAAGTTTTCTGGTTTTCTTTCATGTCTGGATGCATAGGTGGAGTGGCTTGGTTTTTGGAACCATTTGCCTTCTCCTACTAAGAAGCTGGTCCATTCATCCAGAAAAATATAGATGATTGGAAGACGTAACCATAAAAGAAAATAAGAAATTCAAATAATTTCAAGAGAAAAGAAGAAAGTAAGTCATAATATTGTTTGCATACTAGAAAAAGGAATTATCAAGAGAGAAAAGAAATGATGCATTATCACTTTATTGTACTTTTATGTATATATAATTTATGTAATTATATCAGAAATACATCAAAGGTAAATGTGGGAAAGAAAACAATTTTTTGATAAAAGTATTAGTGCTCTCAATCCCTCCGGATCCCTTTATATGAGGGATTTAAAAGACACAGCTACACATAATTTTTCCTGATATGGTTTAATCTTTTCTTTTTCTGGTCCATTTCTTTCCCTCTATCCAACCATTACACTACCTTTAAGACCTTTCTCTTCCCTCTAAAATAATCACATTTACCAATCTACTTTTCGTGATTTTTAATTTCAATTTTTTTCATCTTTTGAAAACCTGATAGCTCTCGCAATTTGACTTTCGTTTATCATAAAACACTCAAAACCTTTTCAAAAATGTGAATATTGATATGTAGAATGATAAACTTGATTTTATTTTTCTCATTTTGAATGTTGAGAGGAAGCCACAAATAAAAACATTACGTAGATTTTGGTCCACTTCCAAACAAGTGCAAAATTGTTGGGGTGAAAAATTCGAACAAGTCTACCTTTTATGATATAAAAAAAAAAGTTGAAATTTGGTAAAATAATTGCTCATTAAGCTGATTCTATTTTTGTTTTTTGTACTTATCATCGTCATGGAGATGAATCTCGTAATTAACTTATGATATGTGCGATTAACTACTTTAAGAATCACATCATTTGTGCAATCAATGTTTGTCATTAATTCACTTTTACAGTTTATAGCACCTAGAATGACATTTTTTCATTGCTCAAAATTGTAAACACTAATTTAGAAACATAATTGAAAAAAAGAAAAAAGAAACAAAGAGCAGAGAGAGAGAGAGAGAGAGAGAGAGAGAGAGAGAGAGAGAGAGAGAGAGAGAGAGAGAGATGATTATCCCTTAAATCCAACACTTGAAGTTCCTCAAGAGGCAAGAATAGAGACGCATCAATAACCCAAGGGTCATATTCTTGCAATGTCAAATTGCGTATATAGCTCAGAACTAGTTGAGTTACTCGTGAAGTGGTGTTATCGCACTCGATGCCTTCCCAGCCACAACAGTCACCATCGCCGTCTCCCCAAGATGGAAGAGAAGACCTGTTTGGGTGGTTGAAGGCAGCCTTAATCTTGAGGAGGGCATTCCTCTCTTCTTCCAAGCACCCCATGCTTCCATTCCCCATCAATACCAACAACACCCAAGTCCACAAACACAATAAAAAATACTTCATGTTTGTATGGGGTTTTGTGCATTATCAATTTCTTCTGCTTCACAATGTGCAAACTTATGAGGGTCATCTACTTAATTTATATGAGCAGAATCTTCCCTTTTAGTGATTATTACGGTAGGGCCAACTCCACGGAACAATCATGGGAAAACTCAGAGTCTATTGGGACCAATTCCATGGAACCCGTGATTTTCGCTATTAACTTGACCTAGAACTTCTCCAAAATAGAAAAGATCAAGATTATAAAATGATAAAAAAAAAAATTACTATTAGCAAATCAACAAAAAAATGTGCTCAGGAATTACTTCGCAAAAAGAGAGGGAAATAAGTAAGGTTTGACATTATTAATTTTTAAAAAGTGTTGTTTTGCCAAGAAATATCAAATAAAGTGGTATTTGTTTTGATCAAATCGATAAAGTGATCATGAAAATATAGTCAACATTTAGTATATCTTATAATTAACTTGAAGTAAATGAATGCAAAATTGATTAACAGTCTGTAAAAAAAATACAGGCTTAAGTTCGTGCAACACACGGATACTTTCCTAGCATTAAATAAAAATATTTTTAATCGTCTGCCAAGGCATAAGCAAAACGATTGGGTTGTTTAAGGCGGATTAGTAGGGCATTCCTCTCTGGTCTCTCTTTCGGACCACCCTGTTAGCTTCCACTTCCTTCCAATAACGACATCATTGAAAGTCCTTACGCGCATGGACAGTACAATGAAGGACCCTTCAAATTCCGAACAGCTCACAAATTTCGTGGGTTTAGCAATTAGTCAAGATGTAATTATATTAAATTGACTCTGGACCACTGAAGACAGGGGATCCAAGGAGATCTGATAGTCCAAATTTACTTTAGTATAAATAATATGTTCATGGTATACTTGTTCGTGGCCCGTACGTTCTATGTTTCTGCTAGGGACCTTTTTGACTCAAACATTTGACAGATCTTATCCTCTCTTATTGTCATTAAAGCTTGCCGTGGCCTAGAAGTATTCGAGGGAAAAAGCATGCCAACAATTTGAATTCTGTTGAGAATAAAGGACATGAAAAAAATGATAGATAAGAAAGCAAGCACCACAGTTGATTCAATCCCCGTGAAATAAAACCAATCAAGTTCTTAGTGGAGATTGAATGTTGAACAATAACCGTGGACGTCGGAACATGAGTGCAAATTTATTCAGTTTATTGTGAGGCTATCGAATCACATGCGCTTAATAGATGTGACTTGTAATATGTAGACATCATATCTATTGTTGGGTCACATGGGTCTATTATTGAATTTATTGATATGTTCAACGAAACTATCACAACCAAGCTGAAAAGTATTGCACCCCCTTGAAAGATGCTTGGGTCTGTTATTGCTAATTATATGTGTTGAATAATACGTAACTACATAACCATATATGCCAACCAATAAAATCTAAAAAAAGTGTAATCTTTTGATATTGAAGATATATAAACATGTTCTTATGTTGTTTAAAAAGTTTGCAATGTATATATTATATATAAATTCCGTTATTCGTCTAAAAAAGGGATTGCCATATATGAAGTCTGTGATATCTAAATATAATATGTATAATATTATCTAATGTATTCATATAAACAAAGGGTTTTTGTGCATTATATGGTCCCCTATGTGGGTTTCACGGCCCACCCGAGGATGCTGACGGGTCGGTGCTGCCCCCTCTTGATAGTACTACGGACGACCCCGAGTCCAACCTCAACTACGATCTAGACCTCGAGCTATCACCGTGAGGACACCAGCGAAAGATGGGAACCATTTTTGGTAATTGCCTTGGTAGAAGAAGCTAGGACAAACCCCTTCAACCCCCCTCTCCCTTTTGATATATTTCTAGTATGAGGGGATGACCAGTTACGGAACGGTCCTAAGGTTGGGCTTATAAATTTGTAATCATTCCATGTAGATAAATAAAGCTGAGAAATTATGTAGTATGTACGTGAATGTGTTTTCTCCCTAACTATCTATTGCCTGTTATTGATTGATTGGGTGAACGGAGATTGCGTGCTTTTGCATGTGCTTAATGAAAGATAAAAATCAATGGGATAATGACGTCTCTTGGGACGTCGCAATTTAATCCCATGAAGAGGAGGATGTCGCGTTCCCCCGACAAGGGTAAGGTCCAGGGCATGACATTATACAAACTATGTATCTAGTTATATCATTTATTTGTCTTTTTACTCACTAGAATTTCATTCGAGGCGTTTTGAGGGTATATTGGAAATTGCACTAACAATAGATTTAAGATTTATTATGTGTAGACTCATGCACAAAACTTTCTGTTCATGCCATGACTTGACAACTAAATTAGTAGTTTAGGATTGTTTTATAGAAGTGACGATTTGTAAAGAGAATGACAGAAATCAAAGTGACTTTAGGATATTTTATTCATAAAATAGACCATCACGTTGTTTTATTAGTATGAGCTATATAATAGCGTAAAAGAACTAGGGAATGATAAATAAAATTTCATAAGAAGTCATAACGAATCACCAAAATTTGGAAAAGAAACTATAAGAGAAGAGGACAAGAAAAGGCAGCTCTCAAAGAAAATATAGAGGCATCGGTACATATTCGCTGAATGGATAGGTGCCTATGAATATATGATTCTATTAAGCTCCGGAACAGGACAAGCGTGAGCTAACTCCTAATATAAGCATGTAATTACTCCAATCTAGGGATAGAAATTTCCTAACTAAAATGATAACGATGAGAAACTAACCAAGATGAAATACAACAAATCATGAAACTAATGCATACATGTAAATGGGTTCAGACTGCTCCCCATCAAATCCGTACCTATCGTGACTCGGCGCCATCAAGCCCAAACCAACCGGGTTCCAAAATCTGAGAAATCGAGCCGAACGCTCTCCTCGAGGACTGGTTCACCCATTATTAGATATTAAACACATGCAACCCTTATTAAACACTAAAGGCGTTTTGACAAGTAAACACGAATAAGTATGCATGCCCCCTATCCACTAATGGCACAATCAAGCATAAAGAAGACCAAAACTCATTACGAATCATGCGATGCGCAACCAACTAATTCTGGACAGAACTAGGTATGATCATTCCCGCAGTACTCCACGGTGAATTTCGCAACAAGACACAATAACTGACATCCATTGGCCTCAATTCATCTTTTAGTGACAAGTCTTCAGTTTATAGATTCATAAATAACATCAAATGGTAATCGCGCTGAAAATCGTAAGGATCTTCCACTTGCCCTGACATGCTCAAGTATTTTTATCTCTCTCTGGATGCTTTATGTCAAAGTTAGTTGAACCATTTTCAAGATGTTCTAGATTGCTCTTTGCAAGATTGTCAAAATTTAAGGCGTACAAATGTCAAAGAACATAAGCTGGAAAAATCTCTTCAAATGTCAAAAAGCAAAGGCTGACCAAACCCAATAAAAGACACTTCACACTTATTTGTGTTTCCACCAAAAATTGGCCAACTTTTAGTTATTATCAAGGTGGACTTAATCGATGAGAGCAGAGTTTGGTCATTTATGAATAGAATCATCGGCAACTTGAAGAGAATCAGCAGCTCGTTATTAAAGTTATCGACGACACATAACATGAAGTTATCAATTAGAATCTCGAAGTTGATCGACGAAGTCATCAATATCAATAGCAAGCAATTGATAAGAGGATAACCATAGATGGTTATTTTTCCACTATTTTAGGATTGTTGTAACTTCTCATAAGCACTATCAAGCTATTTCTTGTTCAGTATCCATTTGTAACCTCCATTTGGTAACCATTTGAAACATCTGTTTGTGATTTCCCTTTGTAACCTTCGTCAATAACTGTCTATTGTCGGCTTTAAATAGCCATATCGTACTCTTCGGAGACCCCCCCACACAAATCAAACAAATTTACTATCTTTCAATATCATTACTTTCTTGCATTGTAATTCTACTTTCCAGACTCACATTGTCAATTTAATTCCAACATATTTCTTAGTTGTAGCTTTTAGATTCGCGTCATATGTATCTTTATTCTGGGTATTGTGTCGTCGATTAAATTCTAGCATAGTATGTATGTTTATGTTCTTAGGTTGTATCATCAATTAAATTTTGGCATAGTTTGTGTAGTCCTGTTCTAGTCAAAGTTAGAGTTGGCGCAAAACCTTGTCTCCTTCAATTTAAAAATCGAAAAACGACTTTCAGTGAAAGATATTTTGTCACAAGAAAAATTCCAGCGAAACAATATGGTAACTTTCATAGGTAGTACTAGCTTTTTAGGTAATTCACATCCATTATAAATGTTTATAAGTCAAACATACCCAATAGAAGACACTTCATGTTTATATGGTGTTTTTTTTGTTATTCTCTGCTTCACCTAGTGCAAACTTTCGAGGTTTATGTACTTCATTTATACATGCAGTCTTTCCCTTTCGAGTGATTGTCTCGATTTGCCAATTCCATGACACAATCATGGGCAAACTCAAGTCTGTTGGGCCAATTCAACGGAAGACGTGACTGCCACCATCGACTTTGCTCAGTCTTCTCTAAAAGAGAAATATGAAAATGATAAAATGAATATTATAAAATCATAAAAAAAAAATGATTATTTGCAAATAAACAACAAAAAATATCAGTGAATTCACCCAAATTGTAAAAGCAAATATTTTCCCAGGTATCACTTTGTAAGATAAATAATTAAAACTCGATGTTGTTAATTTTTGGCCACCATAGATTCTCATCGACACTTCTACTTCTCATGCCACTCGCACTGCTTGAACATCAAGTTGCTGCGGAGGGACGACGTCGGCATCACGGTACGCGCTGGCATCGTTCCGGGAGCTGCCGGAGTACGTGAAGGACAGCGAGTTCATCCTCGGCCACTACCTGCGCCAGCCGGCCGCTTGCCAAGGCCGCCTTCAGCTTGTTCCGTTAGCACAACGAGACGCTCGACGTCTGGACGTATGTATGAATGATGCTTTTTTAGTTCGAGTTGTTCTTTCATGCGAGGCCATCTTTGTTCATATCTTCTTCTTGAGTTCATTTTTATCCTCTTTTTTTTTTTGGGGTGATTTGTGGTGATCTCTTTTGCGTCCTGTGTGTGATGGTGAGCAGGCATTTGATTGGGTTTCTGGTGTTTCTGATATTGACGGTGGCCAATTTTGTGGACGTGCCTCAGGTGGCGGATCTTCTCGGCCTCTTCTCAAGGTGGGTTTTGTGTCATTCAATCCTATACTTGCGTGGACATTTTAGTGAGTCTCGGTAATATTGAATCGAACACAACTTCTGTCGGAGTGGGATTCATAGCTATACATATATAATGAGGAATTTGTCAGTAGCAGCCCAATCTGTGTTGATTGTTGTCGCGATCAAAAATTTCGGGTGCATCACCTAAAATTAGGCTAATGAATTGCTAAGTCTAGACTTAACTCGGACTCTCCTAAGCCCATACCAATTCGCGATTTAAATTCAAATATCTTGCATGCAAAAGGGAGTCACCACTAATCGATTTACGGTAGGTCGATTAGACACCTAAGTAAAATAATAGGAGAATTATTTCACTTCTACGAACTAGAGACTTTGGGTACGGGGACTTGATTACACTAGACTATCCTAGTGCCCTTTCGGTACCTTTCTCTTTTTATTTCGAAAAAATGTTTTACAGGCAGCTTAAATTGATTTTAATTCACTTTCCTAACATGTAAGGTGATCATACGAGTGCGCAAACCATCAATTTAACACCCAAAAAAACGAATAAAATGCAAGACTTACCTCATAGCAACAAAAGCATCTGCAATGTTAGATCAGAATTCACATCGTCAATTCTAGATATGATTTCTAATTAACACGCAATCACTCAATTTTTTGTTTTCATTTATTTAATGAGAATCGTGCTTTATGCAATGCAACTAATCTAACATCACATGACATGACATAGCAACATGACCTCAACTATATAACGAAAGTGAAATATGAGCATGCAGCCTATCCTAAAAATGAAATTGATTTATTCTAAGACAATTTTTTGGTATTTTCCATGAAATTCGAAATTAGAAAATAACAAAAATTATTAATCCAAATTAAGATATCATCCAACTTATATTAAGATTTAGATTAGGTCAAATCTTAATTTAAACTAGGATGTTATCCCTAACCTAAAATGCAATCTATCTAGGAAAGAAAAATATCTAAACTTAAAAAACATGTATCTTATCCTAATATGCAATGACGTGCAAAGAATGCCTTAATTCTAGTTTTTTTTCTTTTTCTTTATGAAATTCGAAATTAAAATTGACACATGATTAAACGTGCAATTTAAAAAAACTAACATCCTAAATGAATGCATTTTTTTGAATTTTTCATTTTTCAAAAATTCGAAATAAATAAATCTCCTATTCTAGATATGCAAGATAACCCTAAGAGTAGAGATATTCCAAAACGAACCTAATCCTAATTCAAAATTTTTGGATTTCTTTTTCCTTTTATGAAAACAAGATCAACTCAAACCACACGATAGCAAATCAGGCAAGATAAGATCGATATCCATTAAAAAAAATTGACGAACCATATCTCGCGCATGAGATCGGGTTGATCAATTTTGAATAAACCGCGAATCGAATCCCGGGCGTGAGATCGGATTGGTGATTTTCTGTGCGATTGCGAGTTGTATTTTGAGCGTGAAATCGGACTATTAGTCATATGCACGTTGCGAAATTAGGAAAATTTCCTAATTCATGAGGGATCAAGAGATCTTTTGGATATGGCAATATCAATCAAACATTCAAAGAAAGATTGCGATGTTACAAATCAGGCATCCAGATATATGAAAATCAAATTGATCAAGAGTCTTACCTAATTCACGATGTCACGTGGGTGACATCTCCAAATTTGGATGGATGATGGGTCATGCAAATCACGGTGGGTGCCTGAAGTTCCAGGAGATGGGCCTGGCTCACGAAGGCTCTCTTGGGCTTCAAACTGACATGGTCCTTTTGACCGGGTTCACGTGTCCCCCTGACCCAAGTAACCTGCACGCACGCAAACTCCACGTTGCAAGCGGTGGAAAAGAAATCTTCAAATTTAAAGCCAGATCTTTGCCGAGAATCCTTCGGTTTGTTGCCGTAATTATGTGAATTTTGAGACTCGCCAGGAAGCTGCTGAGGTTGCTGGTTGCGGTGAGCGACGTCACTGGACGAAGGAGCGACTGATCTGGTGCGTCAGTGAAGGTGCTTCACTGGAATTGCAGGTTTAGCGATGAGGGTTCGCTAGTGCAGCTCATAGTGGCCGGTTGGAGCAAGACGGCGTTCAAGGTGACAACGAGGAAGATCAGCACCGTCGGGGATAACCTGCAGAGTCCTTTGTTTGGTGGTCAAAAAGCAAAGACAAAGATCATGAATTTCAGAACATGAACCGCCTCTTTTGTCTTTTTTCTATTGCTTTCTTCTTCGTGTCTTTTCTTTGCTGCTCCCCCTCAAGTTCTTTTTTCTCTTTTTGGGTCAAAAGCTCTCTGCGGATGATAGACAAATTCTCTCTTCCTCTCACACTCTCTAGTTACTTTGCTCTCTCAATGGCCGTATATGTATTCTGTGAAGCCCCCAAAACTTCGTGGTTATTGATCACGGCTTGACAGGAAGTGAACGCTGTTGCTCTATCATCGGGGAGGATCACTGGAAAGCTGGTCGTTGTCAATGCAACAGACGATCGGCAGCAAGGTCGGTGTCAAGGTGCGGCCACGAACTCAGCAAAGTCACGGCCGTGAAGAGCTTTTGGCAGAGCACCCTCTCCTCTCTCGATTCTCACGTGTTTTTTATGTATCGCTCGAAAAATTCCCCCAAAGAAAATAAAACCCCTATGAAGTGATGAAAAGAAAAGCCCTTGTGTGGCCATGTATTCAATGTCTCGCGCCCCCTTTAAAACATACGCACATCCTCTTTTAAAGGTGAAAAATTAGGATCTCAAATTCTTCTTCGAATCCATATCCATAATATTTTTTCACCAATTTTGTCACATATTGATAAGGGCTCAAGATTACGATAGAATTCTTCCTTAAATCCAAATCTTGCAAAAATATATTGCAATATCCTTTCACACATCTACCTTATTCAAAGATATTCTAAAAAAATCCAATCGCATCTCAAAAATTTCAAATTCCCATTTTTTTCACGAGATAGTTTCCGATCACTTAAAAAAAAGGCTCGGTCAACTAATTTGAACCCATCCGCCACCGGTTCAATAAAATGCAACAAAATGCAAATTAAAAAATAAATGCACCTAAATTTATATGCTATGCAATTTTTCAAGGATAAAATTAACCCATAATTTTCTATGCAATAAATAAATAAACTAAATCACCAAAATTTAGGTGTCAACAATTGTCATAGCTCAATTTCACTGTCTCGAGTGTAATTTGACATGAGGCTTGTTGGTGCAAGTTATAACTCACTAGAAAGCTTGCTGAATTGCTCCTTTGGCGAGGATGTTTTGAAATACCCTGTTTTCATCAAATCCTCCATAACCAGCTTAAAATTGTCGAATTTCAGTCACAATCAGCTAGATTTTAACTACCGGTTTATTAGCAGAATGGCATCTTTAATCTGTACAAGTCAATTTACTATGGTCATATTCGTGGCTTGCTACCATACTGAGTAACCGGCCATTTTCATAAGCCGACCTTTCTTGCAACCGGCAACTGAAATTGCCATTAGCCTTCATTTTCTTCTGGTGCTGTATTGAAATTGCAGGTGCCATAGATAAATAACTCAAGTTTATGAAATTAAGTGCAGGCACATTAAATTAAACTCAGAAAGTTGGTTTCATAGGAATATACAAGGGTTGTGCTCGCCATTTTCATTGCTACTAAATTTCAGGAGTAGTCGCCTGACAGTCGAGACGGTCTTTGTTCAAACAGCAAGTGCAAAATTAAGATGGATGGCAATGGTCACCTGTGTTTTGTTTCCATGATGGATCAAAGTATTAGTAGAAATTTCCTTTCTTTTCAAACAGAAATTAAAGATCCAATCCATTGGAAAATCTCTTCTCTGCTCCTGGTAATACAGCATGGATTCAGTTCACTCTCAGTGGATAATCATTTTCCACAGTGTGTGTCAAGAAAAAGTTCACACGTGGTGCAGCTCATAATACACTATTGCAGAATGCTTTGAAAGTTGATTGCTGCTAAGATTTTCTGAACCAAATCATAGTGGTAAATAGCTTTTATAGTGAAGAGGAGTTCACTGGTTGTCAAATTGAATTTGAAAGTATCAGCTTGAGCACGCTAGGTAGTTATTCAGTGAGTGCTCTGCCCATTCACTTTCACCATCTTGGCCCGCTCTCTCCCTCCGGCAGACAGGATTGAACCATTTTCTATAAATTGTGATCTGAAGATTAGACTCCAACTAGTATTTCCATAGATTATGCAATGGCTCCATATGTAAATCCACTTGTGCAGGAACTAATATGTCTTATTCAAAGGAATTGCTCTTGGTGAGTGGGATGCCAACGGTGTTTCATTCTGAATTATGAAAAGAATACTCTCTTTTGAAGTATCAGATGCATCTAATACAAATAGTTTTCAGGGCACAAATTCTTTGGTGAACTTGAATCAGATAACAGAAGAAGAAATGAAGGCTGGTTCACTCCAAGCGGCGGCGACACGGTGGCTGTTCTTCGTCTTCGTAGGCGGATCCATGTTCTGCCTCCTCTCGAGCAGCATTTGCCACCTTTTCTCATGCCACTCACACTGCTTGAACATCCAGCTGCTGCGGATGGACTATGTGGGTATCACGGTCATGATCATCACCTCATTTTCCCCCCAATCTACTACATTTTCCAATGCGAGCCCCATTGGCAACTGATCTACCTTGGTGGAATAACGGCAATGGGGACGTTCACCGTTGTGACACTGCTTCCCCTTCTCTTTCTTCTGGGAAATTCCGGGCATTTCGGGCAATGCTCTTCTTGTCCATGGGGTTTTTCGGTATCGTACCTGCAATCCATGGCTGCATTGTGAATTGGAGCAATCCCCAGCGCTCAATCACGCTTGCTTATGAGTCGGCCATGGTGCTATCTTACATTACAGGAACTTTGTTTTATGTTAGCAGGATTCCTGAGAGGCTAAAACTGGGTTGGTTCGACCTTGCTGGTCACAGCCATCAGATTTTTCACGTCTTTGTGATCATGGGTGCCTTGGCTCATTATGGCACTACTCTGTTGCTCTTACAGTGGCGAGATAGAGTCGGGTGCAACGGAACTGTGTAACAATACTAGAAATTGTCAAAATTCGATTCATTTTGATTGAAGAGACTGCGAGCTATTATTTGCTGGGGGTTCGTGATATTACGTTGTTAGTGTGTGTACACCCCAAATCAAGAAGCCTCCAAGGAGAGTTGGCGCTCCATGACAGAGGAGATGCCTCCATTTATAAAGAAGTGGAATGCTCATTGTATTTGTTATATACTTCTCATTTATCCATGGATAATTTGATTTTACAATGTGATCATATGCGGGCAATAATCTTTTCTGGTTTCATGTTATTTCGAGTTCTTTGCAAGATTGGTGCTCCATAATTTTATTTCTTCTACTATTACTTTTCCTTTTTCGCTGAAGAGTACAGCTACCACCGCCGCCGCCGCCACCATGATAATAGTTTTTTTAACCGCTGTATCGTTGTTGACACCTAATTTTTGCTTTCAAGTACATAAAAAAATTAATTAAAAAAATTAAAATTATTATTAATTAACTAATTAATTAGTTAAAAAAGAGAAAAAGAAAAAGTAAAACAAAACAAAATAACAACAACAAAAAAAAGAAGAAAGAAAAAGAAAAAGAACAAAACAAAAGAACAAAAGCAAAAAGAGTAAACGGCCGTAGAGAGGGGGGAGGGGGAGAAACCCTAAAAAAACCTAGAGAGAGCTAGAGAGGGAGGCGAGAACCGGGAGGAGAAAGGAAAGCAGCGGGGTGGAAGAGGAAGGACTGCTCATCTTCCCCATAGCGGCTCCGCCACGCGGCTAGTCGAAGCCTTCGCTACGCCGGCCGCCGCGCGCGGAGCCGCTCGTCCACGAGCACCGACGCTCGCGCCATCTCCACTCGTCGTCGCCGCCGCCACGGCGGCCCAGCCCTATCGCCGAGCCACCGCGTGCCTACGCCTCCGACCCGGCGTCTCCATGGAACCCGACGCCGCCCGTCACCGCCACCTCACCAGCAACCCGCGTCTTTATTCGACGCCACCCGAGCCTCCGCCCCAACCCCGCCGGAGCCCAGTAGACCGCAACCCACAGCAAGCGCCGAAGAAAACAGGGGAGACCCAAGAGAGGACGCGAGAGACAGGGAGATCCGAAAAGGGAGAGATATCCGAGAGAGTGAAGTCGAAGGGGTTTTGGCTGCCATCGGTCGTCCGTTCGTGAGTGGCTGTCCGTCGCATGACTCTTCTCGTTGAACCAAGTAGGTCTTCTCTACCCATGTATGCTCCGTTTTTGGTAGCGCGTCTGACCAGAGCTCGTGGACAACCCGTTCACATGAGGTTTGTTTCCTCCGATGCCTGTAAATCTTTAACCAAGCCTCTGTATGTTGCTGGTCGTTTTCCAAGAACCCTGGTCTCATTTCGAGTCTCGGTTGAGTCGGAAATCCGAACATTTGGTAATGCTCGCGAACTGTTTGTATAAATGCTTGAGTGAAGCTCGCATGACTATTCTTGAACCTTCGTCCATTATACGCGTCCGCCGTTGATAGATGTGTTTTGTTGCTATTCCGCACGTTTGTGTTTCGTGCATTTCTAGTTTACATAGTCATATGTTGTGATTTGGGCTTATTTTCATACAAGTTGGGTCTCGTCTTCCTCTTTGTCCGTACAAGTGAGAGAGTGGGTGTCGGCTCAGCGGTGGCCCGAGCGCGGGCAGTGTCGGCATTGGTGAGGATGGATAGTGAGGCTTGTTTAAAAGGGTATTGGTTTAGTCGATGAGCTTCGGTTAAAAAGCGTAGGAGAGAAGGTGGCTTCGAGCGTGCAGAGAATGCACGGGGAAGAGGAAGACCAAAAGGCAAAAGAAAATAAAAGGAAAAAGAGAGAAAGTGGCTTTTGGGAATAGGAATCGCTGAAAAGGGGGAGTGGTGCAGGAAAAGTACGCGGGAGGAAAGACAAAAGAAAAAAATTATTAATTTTTTAAAAATAATAATGATAATGAAAAAATTGAAAATGATTTTAAAAAAATCCAAAAGTGTTGGATCTGGATTTTGGGTTGGGTCCATGGGCCGGATTGGTTTTACCCGGCCCGCACCCATTTTCTTGAAGTATAGTAATATTAAATATTATAAATATATTATAAATTCACAAATTTTCAAAAAATCAAAATCGAAAAAAAATCAAAAAATCAAAAACTCAGAAAGCATAAAAAAAAATCGATCTCTTTCTTAATTCAAAAAAAATATATATTATTTTTAGAAAATTAATTTTTTTTTAAATTAAAATTAAAAATTTCGAAAATCTAAAAATTGTAGGGTTTGGTTGGGAATTGTCATGTCTTACCTTCTTAGTATAATTAGACATTTATTTGCTTGCACTTCGATTATATAGCGTGGGTTTAATTTACATAATTACGTTTATTATTGCTAAGTTGCATGCGTTGATTTTGTTACAATCGGGATCTTGATAACTATAATTATTGTTTTAATAATTGCGCATCTGCATGATCACCTCACATGTTAGTGGATATGTATAAAATCAATCCAAACTGCTTGCCAAAAATTATTTTGTTAAAATGAACAGGATTAGGTACCGAAAGGGCACTAATTAGTCAATTAGTGTAATCAAGTCCCGACCCTAGATTCTCTGGTTGCGTAGGAAGTGTGGCATACTCCCGTGCTTCACTTGGTTTCTAGCCAACCCCAATAGGCTAGTGGCGACTCCTCATTGCAAAAATCTTTAAAAATATCCCAATCTCATGCGGGGTATAGGCTTGGGAGAGCTCGTGCCTAATCATGGGCCATAGGCCCGTCTTTTAGGCGATACCCCTAAGCCTGTTCCCTCCTCCCGAGGGTAGGTCGCGACAGCTTGGCGACTCCACTGGGGACTTGGTTTTAAACCTTAGAGGACTTAAGCCAAAATTAATTTTGTTCAAAAAATATTTTTGTTTGGCAGCGAAGATATTATGTGCATCCATAACATGTTAAATGTTGATTGTTTATGGGAGTTATAAGGGGTGGTGATTTCTAACCTTTATTTTGTATGGAGTACAAGAGTGAATGGTATATTTTATGTTTGAAGTGCTTATTGTTTTTAAATTGTTATGCATGAGTCTCTTGCATTTGCACTACACTATAGCACGCACTACACTGCCGTCGGACTGGGCTGCATAGGATCATTTAGGATGGTGTTGAGGTGGATACCACTCCGACTACAAGCATGTAGTACGAGTCGCCCACCTTAACCCGAAATTTCTTTCTTCACGTCGAAGGTACCCACCCCGGTTTTTAGCATGCGACACGGGTCGGTTCTTTGATGAAGCCGGAGTCATGGGTAACACGACCTAGCCATGAGCTTGTTGGTTCAGTCCTGTGATCCCATGGCTCCATTTTGGGCCGTATAGAGTAGAAATCGAACCGCATTCCATGTGCATGTCTACGTGATTGAAAAAAAAAAAAAAAGCATGAGACAAAGGTCGGCACCCATTGTAAGTATCATTTTTATTTTTATTTACTCATTTTGTATTGCATTTTCATCTTGAAATTCGCGGAAATTAATCGAATGCCCTCGGTGTTGTAGGCTTTTGATTAAAAAAAAAAGAAGAAGAAAAAGTTGGCAATCATTCTTGAATGCAAGTTCTAAACACTTTGATTTGGCCTTGCTGAACACATGGTTTTGTTTAAATTTCTTGTTATGGGCTCAAAATCATTTAAAAAAAAAAAGCTTTCAAGTTGCAATTATATATTGGGGCACAAAAATTGAGATTGCATTTTTATCAAACTCTTTCCTTCTCACATTTTGGGGACTGAAATGCAAATCATATTTTGTATAGATTTCTCAAAATAGAAGTCACTGCATTTTTGCAAGAGTAAAATCATAAAATCGATCTCTTCAAAAAAAAATCAATGCCATTTGTGCATGCAAAACTTTTGGAATAAAAGTAGACATTCGATTGATGGCCGTGGATTGATTATTTTAATGATCTCTTCTTTTATAATAAATCTTGGCGAAATACAAAAATCCCATAGTAAGGACTTTGGGGGCATGTACCGTCATCTCGATTTTGTTGTAAGAAGCGACCTCATTAAGAGATCATTTTCTCATTCACCGGTTATCGACATTGTTACCTTTTTGCAGGCTACACGTGATGCTCCATGACATTCTCATGTTTGAATATATAGAGATGTGAATTCTAGGGCTAGAATGAGAGTTGATTTTTACTCTTATCTATACAAGAGTTTCTTGCATTTTATCGTTGTTTTTATTCTTGTTAAGAATTTTGTTTTCCATTTTGGGTTTTGATCGCGAATCCGATTGATGCTTCGGTAAATCATGCGACTTTTTTTTTTTTTTTCATGATGGAATTCAATTTCGTGAAAATCATCTCCCCCCAAAAAAAAAAAAAAAGAAAAAAAAAACAAATTCAGAAATGTTTCAAGCGAACCTTTTTGTCTACCTTCCAAAATGAATTTCAAGAAAACTTTGCTTAAGGCCCTCTCTTCATGTAGTCGTTTTCTTAGGCTCATCGAACTCGAGAAGCAAGCATGCGTTGAGGCATCGTCGGCGCCAATTTTCCATAGAGGCGGAGCGAAGTTGAATTCCATTCTGGGAAGTTTTGTTATTTGCAAATGCCTTAGGAACCAAAATAGCCCATCAATTTTATTCACTCTGCATGATGAGACAAATGAAGGGAGTTGTCAAGCATCAAAAAGGCGAAATCGAAGGAAGAGTAAACTGTATCGATTTCAATCATTAATTTCTAATACCGTTTCTGACATGGTTTTCTTTTCCATTATCAAGGAGACATCAAGAGTGTCAAGTTTTGTAACGTTCCTAACAAACGCAATGGAGCATTTTAAGTCTAGTTCATCTTAAACAAGGAAAGATTCAAATGAAACAGAGGGGCAATATTATCCATTCCTCCATTAGAGATACCTTGGGATGTTGATCGTCCGACTTTAAAAAGGATGTATCTCGTTCCTAAACTTGATTCTCTTCAGCATAAAAAAATGACATGTCCTTTTCTTTGATGTCGAACATAACAAAGGTTTGTCAAATCGTTTGATTTGAAAAATCTCTCATCTCCCCACCAATGAAATGTGGAACAACATTGTCGATTCATCAAGAAGGATGTATCGTTCCCAAATTGAACCTAATTAAGTATGGAGATAACCTGTTTCATCTCCTCTTCTTGGGTGATGAATGGAAAAATGTTGCACCTTGACCGTAGAAGCAGCACCTTCCATCAAGGCAATAAACGGGCAAAGCATCTAAAGAACAATATCCTCGGATGTAGAAACAAGGAGCACCCACTCTCCTTTCAAAGCAAAGTCTTGAAAAACACATCTCATGATCCATATATAAAATTTTCAAACTCCTTGTCGGCTAACCATCTCTTCAAAAAGAGCATCTAAAAAAAAAAAACAAAATAGGAATCAAACTTTGTGAATTGTTGTATACAATAAATAAGTACTTTTATGGATAAAATCAGGGCCACAAACCATTTTTCAATCAATTCTAGCAACTTCAAGCAAAGTTCATACCTGAAGAATGAAAACACGTGAAGGGTAAATGGTGTCGATTCCGATTGCTCATTTTGGATAGCGTCTCTGACATGATTCTTTCTTTTCTTGATAGGAAGACATCAAACGCTTAAGGGTACATGTAAGTGAAAGGTAATACCAAGTTACCAAATATCCACGAGGATGAATCCAAGAGATGTTAGCCCTCAAAGGATAAAAGCGAATGAAGGGTAATAATGTATCGTTTCCAACATTTCAATCCCTAAAGATCTTTGCGCTAACATATTCTTTTACATTCCTTACGGGGGTTATCGGGTCGCCATGCCACAGGTAAGTACCCTTCTTCTCAAATTATTTTTTATTATTATTTTTTTAAAAGTAAAAAAAAACGGAAAATTTCCATTACCAAAAAAATTCTGCAAACTTTTGGGTATTCTTTGGCGCTTTCTTAGAGACAAGCACAAAAATGAGAAAAGAAAAATTTCTGCAAACTTTTTAGTATTCTTTTATCTCAAAATTGTTTCTCATCTTAGGGATTATTCACTTAAAATCAAATTTCCATATGGAGATTGATCTACTGAGATGATCTCGACAGAGTGAGATTGAGGCGTTAACCATGCCAAACAAGAAGTGTTTAGGATGAAGAAAGGCAAGCCCATTTCTAAACACGTCATTCAAACACTTTTGAGAGTTGAGTGGAAAATGACATTCTCTTAGGACAAAGGATTCATTCGCATTGAGCACAAAAATCGAAATGATAAAGGCATTTCCTTCATCAATTCCAAGCACCAAGCTAACATCTGGCTATCCCTTTGGGCCGAAAAGAAAAAAAGATGATACTTCAAAGTACCCTCATCGAGAACGACCCTACATTGGGGCAACATAGGGGGTTATGATCATGTTGTAAAGCGAAAGATTGAGAAATATTCTATTACTTTCACTTGCATCAATCTTTTGATGATAGCTTCAGAGGAATTCTCATTAGAGCTTGACTCATCCCAAGGTGAAGAAGAGCATTTCCTTCTCTACCCAAACACGATATCCATTGTTTTAACCAATTTGGGCCTGATTATTCATTTCTGAACCCTGAGCGGTGATCATCTCCCTTCACTGGGGCAAGGCATAAGAATTGACCAAATACAATGGACGGTCACAAGAAAATGTGAAAAGCATCTCGAAAGTCATAAGAGCTATAAAAGTTCAAAGAAAAAAGTTCGACAAACTAGGGGGCATAAAAAAGCAAAGTGTGCTGGTAAAAGCAAGGTCAATGCCCGTAAAAAAAAAAAAAAGAAAAAAGAAGCCAAAAGGCTGCATCTTATGTGAAAAAAAAAATTGTCAAAGTCAAAGTGCTTGCGTAAAAAAAATCATCGCAAGTGCAAAGGAAATTAGAAAAAGGAGCAAAGCTCCATTGTAGAAATGATTAGTCAATGGACTTTCGAGATGCACGAGTGTTTCAAAAGCCAAATGCCTCCGAAGGTCGAGTGACTTGGTCATGATGCCATGATGATCACTAACTCTTAAAAAGCCTCTTGAAAATTTTAAGCCTTTCGAGCCTCTCCCGAGCCAACATTACAACCCTTTTCCGAAGCCTCTTCGATTGGGATGATTTGAGTGAAAATGAGAATACCACAAAGAAGCTATTGCTTGAAGGAGTGGAAGTAATTCTATCTCATCTTATCTTCAAGCTCTCGACTTGTAAACCCGATGAAGATAGCGACAAATGTTCCTTTATTGGCCTCAAAGCAATAATTCTTTTGTGTAAGCCCGAACCAAGCCTATATTGCGGTCCTTTCAAAAGACCTTTTTGATCGATCAGATTGTGCTCATCGCGAATGTTTCTGAAAGCCTTTGACATGGGTTATGTGAGATACCCTCAGCAATTAGTTACTTCCCATGCGAATGGATGTGATCAAGCAGCCATTTTGTCGACAGTGTGAGAAACCCTTTCGACTAGAAAGCTTTAGTTTGGCATGTTTAATGAGTCTTTTCACGAGTCGTAGCCATTCGATAAGAACTTGACTCTTGGAAAATTTGATGATTAATGATACATCCCCAAGCAAGATGACAATTTTGCACCACATGATCTTTTGACATTGAATATTCTTTTAAAAAAAAAAAAAAAGCAAATCGAACTTAGCTTGATTAGCTTGTTCAATTGATCTGTAATATTGCCAATACGTCTCTTGATGACGTCTCTAATGACATTTACTCAAATTGAGTTTGACAGGATTCCTTAGTGAAGCCATGCGGTTTTCAAGGGGTTAGCGGATGCTTTCCTAAAAACCAAAGGTTAATGGTCAGCCTTAAACCATGTCATCTCTAAAGGTTCATGGTCAACTTTAAACCATATTATCTACAAAGGTTCATTGGTTTTCCTTAAACCATGTATTTTATTTTAGTCGAAACCCGTTTGTACACGGTGAGACTATCGTCCTAGTGGAAACCCATTTGTACACGGAGAGACTATCATATCCGATCGAAACCCGTTTGTACACGGTGAAACCTCCCTCCCCGGTGAGTCGAAACCCGTTTGAGTACCCGGTGAGACTATATCCGGTCAAAACTCATTTGTACACGGTGAGACCTCCTTTCCAATTGAAACTTGTTGTTACATGGTGAGACATCGTTCCTCCCATTCTTCTTCTTATGACACGGAGAGCTTTGTAGCCCGGAGAGCTTTTGTAGCTTTTTCCTATGACACGGGAGAGCTTTGTAGCCCGGAGTCCTTTTTCCTATGACACGGTGAGCTTTGTAGCCCGGAGAGCTTTTGCAGCCCGATGTCCTTCTCCTCCTTCTTACGACCCGATGGGCTTTCCGTAGCCCGGAGTCCTTCAATCCCCTTCTTATGACCCGGTGGGCTTTGTAGCCCGGAGTCTTCCTTTAACCCCTTCTTATGACCCGGTGGGCTTTCCGTAGCCCGGAGTCCTTCAATCCCCTTCTTACGACCCGGTGGGCTTTCCAGCGGGGAATCTTCCCCCTTCTTATGACCCGGTGGGCTTTCCGTAGCCGGAGTCATTCAACCCCCTTCTTATGACCCGGTGGGCTTTCCGTAGCCCGGAGTCATTCAATCCCCTTCTTATGACCCGGTGGGCTTTCCGTAGCCGGAGTCCTTCAATCCCCTTCTTACGACCCGATGGGCTTTCCGTAGCCCGGAGTCCTTCAACCCTCTTCTTACGACCCGGTGGGCTTTCCGTAGCCGGAGTCCTTCAATCCCCTTCTTATGACCCGGTGGGCTTTTGTAGCCCGGAGTCTTCCTTTAACCCCCTTCTTATGACCCGGTGGGCTTTCCGTAGCCCGGAGTCCTTCAATCCCCTTCTTACGACCCGGTGGGCTTTCCGTAGCCCGGAGTCCTTCAATCCCCTTCTTACGACCCGGTGGGCTTTCCGTAGCCCGGAGTCATTCAATCCCCTTCTTATGACTCGGTGGGCTTTCCGTAGCCCGGAGTCCTTCAATCCCCTTCTTACGATCCGGTGGGCTTTCCGTAGCCCGGAGTCTCTCTCATTCTTCTTATGACCCGATGGGCTTCCGTAGCCCGGAGTCTTTCTTCCTCTTATTGATAAGACGCACTTCCATAGTTATGAATCATTTCCGTCGACTTGAAGCGTGCCTATGCACCTAGGGTCTCTCTATCGCCCAAATAATTTAGGTGTCTTCTATCTTTGAATGCAACCTCTTCGAGCTCCCATTCAAAGAGGGGCAGTTGTTGACACCTAATTTTTGCTTTCAAGTACATAAAAATTAATTAAAAAATTAAAATTATTATTAATTAACTAATTAATTAGTTAAAAAAAGAGAAAAATAAAAAGTAAAACAAAACAAAATAACAACAAAAAAAAAAAAAAAGAAAGAAAAAGAAAAGAACAAAACAAAAGAACAAAAGCAAAAAGAGTAAACGGTCGTAGAGAGGGGAGGGGGAGAAACCCTAAAGAAAAACCTAGAGAGAGCTAGAGAGGGAGGCGAGAACCGGGAGGAGAAAGGAAAGCGGCGGGGTGGAAGAGGAAGGACTGCTCATCTTCCCCATAGTGGCTCCGCCACGCGGCTAGTCGAAGCCTTCGCTACGCCGGCCGCCGCGCGCGAGCCGCTCGTCCACGAGCACCGACGCTCGCGCCATCTCCACTCGTCGTCGCCGCCGCCACGCGGCCCAGCCCTATCGCCGATCCACCGCACGCCTGCGCCTCCGACCCGGCATCTCCATGGAACCCGCCGACGCCTATCACCGCCGCCTCACCAGCAACCCGCGTCTTTATTCGACGCCACCCGAGCCTCCGCCCCAACCCCGCCGGAGCCCAGTAGACCGCAACCCACAGCAAGCGCCGAAGAAAACAGGGGAGACCCAAGAGAGGACGCGAGAGACAGGGAGATCCGAAAAGGGAGAGATATCCGAGAGAGTGAAGTCGAAGGGGGTTTTGGCTGCCATCGGTCGTCCGTTCGTGAGTGGCTGTCCGTCGTAGCTCTTCTCGTTGAACCAAGTAGGTCTTCTCTACCCATGTATGCTCCGTTTTTGGTAGCGCGTCTGACCAGAGCTCGTGGACAACCCGTTCACATGAGGTTTGTTTCCTCCGATGCCCGTAAATCTTTAACCAAGCCTCTGTATGTTGCTGGTCATTTTCCAAGAACCCTGGTCTCATTTCGAGTCTCGGTTGAGTCGGAAATCCGAACATTTGGTAATGCTCGCGAACTGTTTGTATAAATGCCTGAGTGAAGCTCGCATGACTATTCTTGAACCTTCGTCCATTATACGCGTCCGCCGTTGATAGATGTGTTTTGTTGCTATTCCGCACGTTTGTGTTTCGTGCATTTCGAGTTTACATAGTCATATGTTGTGATTTGGGCTTATTTTCATACAAGTTGGGTCTCGTCTTCCTCTTTGTCCATACAAGTGAGAGAGTGGGTGTCGGCTCGGCGGTGGCCCGAGCGCGGGCAAAGTGTGTTGATCGGTGAGGATGGATAGTGAGGCTTGTTTAAAAGGGTATTGGTTTAGTCGATGAGCTTCGGTTAAAAAGCGTAGGAGAGAAGGTGGCTTCGGGCGTGCAGAGAATGCACGGGGAAGAAGAAGACCAAAAGGCAAAAGAAAATAAAAGGAAAAAGAGAGAAAGTGGCTTTTGGGAATAGGAATAGCTGAAAAGGGGAGTGGTGCAGGAAAAGTACGCAGGAGGAAAGACAAAAGAAAAAAAATTATTAATTTTTTAAAAATAATAATGATAATGAAAAAATTGAAAATGATTTAAAAAAAAATCCAAAAGTGTTGGATCTGGATTTTGGGTTGGGTCCGCGGGCCGGATTGGTTTTACCCGGCCCGCACCCATTTTCTTGAAGTATAGTAATATTAAATATTATAAATATATTATAAATTCACAAATTTTCAAAAATCAAAATCGAAAAAAATCAAAAAAAAAATCAAAACTCAGAAAGCATAAAAAAAAAATTCGATCTCTTTCTTAATTCAAAAAAAATATATATTATTTTTTTAGAAAATTAATTTTTTTTTAAAATTAAAATTAAAAATTTCGAAAATCTAAAAATTGTAGGGTTTGGTTGGGAATTGACATGTCTTACCTTCTTAGTATAATTAGACATTTATTTGCTTGCACTTCGATTATGTCGTGGGTTTAATTTACGCGCTTAATTACGTTTATTATTGCTAAGTTGCATGCGTTGATTTTGTTACAATCAGGATCTTGATAACTATAATTATTGTTTTAATAATTGCGCATCTGCATGATCACCTCACATGTTAGTGGATAGGTATAAAATCAATCCAAATTCCTTGCCAAAAATTATTTTGTTAAAATGAATAGGATTAGGTACCGAAAGGGCACTAATTAGTCAATTAGTGTAATCAAGTCCCCGACCCTAGATTCTCTGGTTGCGTAGGAAGTGTGGCATACTCCCGTGCTTCACTTGGTTTCTAGCCAACCCCAATAGGCTAGTGGCGACTCCTCATTGCAAAAATCTTTAAAAATATCACAATGTCACGCGGGGTATGGGCTTGGGAGAGCTCGTGCCTAATCATGGGCCATAGGCCCGTCTTTTAGGCGATACCCCTAAGCATGTTCCCTCCTCCCGAGGGTAGGTCGCGACAATCGTCGTCTGTACAAAAGAAAAAAAGCTAGAGCAGGAGGATGGTGAGTTATTTTGTACTTTGTGTGGTGACTGTTAAGAAGATAAATTATGAACCAATACAACATATATAAGTACTAAGAGTCTGCCTAATAGGGTTCGGGAAAAAGCAACGGATGTAGGTAGATAGAATCTGCAGGCTTGGAACTTGCTTCAGCCCATTTGCAATCTTTGCATCTACAAAGCTCTGCGATAAAGAAAAAAAAAAGTGTCTTCAAGAAGCATGAGCTGCGAAGAATTTCGAAGTTCAAGAAGGAGCCGCTGTTAGTAAGAAAAGAAACTTAGACGATCTAATTTGCACTTTTAGTAAAGCTTCATTCCGGCAGTCATGCTGCTAAATCTCAAAAAAGAATCAGCTACCTTTTCTAAAGGATAGCTAACAGCCGATCTGGCTTTGCAAAATCAGCCATACGACATTTCATCGAAGTTAAAGTCCAAAAACGTCGGAGCACATTATCAAATTGTTTTACAAGCCATCGTAACCAAGCTCAAAGGGTCATGAAACAGAGGGAGTAAGTTCTACTAATGTATCATAGAAATTCCCAAAGAAAATCAGAGAAGCACTTGTCAATCTGTGATAACAAGTCGCATCCATACTTTTTCTTTTTTGAGGTTATTGTATCTGTCACCACAATGATCTTTCGTTCAATTCACAACCAAAAGAAAATCCAATGGTACTCATATCCGATGGTTCAACATGCATAGTGGAGAATCAAGATGTGTAAAATGCTTGCAAGCACGAGCTCTGCTTAGGAAACAATGGGATATGCTTTCAAACAAAACAAATGCTAAATTGAGATAGTAGGAGTTTAAGTAGAGAAAAACAACAATGGAGAAAGAGGATGACCCCAATGAATGCGACCATGTATGATCATGCAAAACTCAAGAAAGCATCTTCCAAGGGCTCATCCTCACCGCCTTTGTCAACAGTTGACAGTTTTCTTGGATCGTGATTTGAGCTATTATAACTTATTAATTATGATCCACGGGGGAGAGTTGTTGCCTTCGTAACTTGCTTTGTCAAAAATTCCAAATTGATTCTCTATCTCGTGTGTTGCCTATCGAAAGTGTGTATAGCTATGTTAACCGTGGAGGAACCGGATTGGTGACTTGTTATCGGAAGGTCTAAGCTCTCTATATTACTTCAATTTGAGAATGTTTTTAGAATCGATCCCATCAAATGAATACACGATAGAATTAAGAGAGATATTTCGCTCAAATAATCGATATTTAGAGGAAGAGAGCTGTTAACACTTGAATTTTGATTAACAATCCATATTTTTTTTCAAGAAAAAAATTTGGTTATAAAAATAGAATGAAAGTAGATAATGATAAAAAATAATAAGACAGCCAAAATCGGATAGCCATAATCTCGTGCACGAGAGAATCAGAGAGAATGAAGGAGAATCGATTCTTGCTCATGAATTTCACACCATTTCTACTAGAATGCGGAGGTGGAATGATTTGCACCAGAAATTTGGCGTCGCTGTAAATACACATTTTCAAAAGGATTTGTGGAAAGGGGCTCACACAGAAGGCGAAGTAAAGAGAGAGCAAGAATAAAAACGCCTTTGCTCTTGTTGATGTCCACGGTTGGAGCAGAATTTTCTGTACGAATGGAGTTGAGTGTCCGAAATTGTAACGTGTTCGCTTTGATCTTTGCTTTGCTCTTCGTTTTTCCTTCTCCTCGCTTCTGTTCCCGTTGTTTTCATGTACCGCATCGGCATAAAAATCCCTTTCTCATGGGAATTTTCTATGAGGAAAATGAGCGAGCCACTGATGTGCACATTATCGTGTCTCTAGTAATGTACTTAATGCATGGTTCGCAATATTGAGATACTGTCCTCAGTGATGGCCGAAAGTGGCGGTTGATTGGTGAACGTCAGAAGTGGTCTCAGATGGAGTCTCGTTTGAATCCTTAACGTGATAATTTAGATGAACCCGGGGGTGACGGATATTAAGTGAGAAAGTGCGGATGTTCAGGCAAAGAAATAGAAATAAAAAGGATAATGAAAACGGGTATAAAAAGAAGAAGAAGAAGAAGAAGGGCATTAAAAGATGGGCTTAAATGCTGTCGTGCTCAAAATGTTTAATGGGGATTGGGCTGAACCCGTTTCATATAGATTTGGATTCGATTGATCTCTAGGGAAAATTGCGCTAAATTTCTATGAGCTGAGCCAAAATTTTCTTTGAAACGTCTCGATACAATAAGCCCAATAATCTGTCCATAGCCTGGACCCATGGGATTGCAATCCGCTGCCCATACTCGGATCGGGTCCAAGGGCCCAACCCGAGTTCCTGTTTTCAGAAAATAAATACAAATTCAAAAAAAAATGAAATTTTTATTAGAGAAATAGGCCTTGACTAGGTTGTTAGATTTCGTTATTAGAATTAGTTTAGTTTCATTTAGACATTACACGAATGGTTTAGGATAATTCATGATTTTCTCTAGTATAGGTGAGGGAAAACTAGTTTTATTAGGAAATCAAATTTGACTTGAAACAAGCTCATGGGGTTGCTTTCCTGCGGCTACAAAGCCGTTTTATATTATTTTCATATGTTGTGATCTGCATGCTTTAGCTGAATGGTTAGGTTACCTTGTTTTAAGGATTATAATAAACATTAATAAAAACATCGCATGGACATCTAGGACACGAATGATAACAATTCTATTATTGGAAACAATTTCTGGTTACAAATAGAATTTTTTTTTTAATTTATATTCCCTAAACGAATTTCTAAGTAAAAATACGAATTTGATAATAACACATTTTTTTTTTTTTCCTAACAATATTCATTTGATAGACCTCCTTAAATATCTCCCTTGCAGGCAATGGCGATGGACAGTCGATGGTGGACAGTGGTAGGAGGCAGTGGGCAGGCGAACACGAAGAAAAAATTTTATTTCTCATTTCTATTCCAGAAATAGAAAAATTGAAAATTTCTACTTCTCATTTTTGTTCCAAACCTATTTTTGGGCTAAAAAGTTTTCCTCGAAATAGAAAAATGAAATTATTTTACCAAACGGATTTTTATTTTAAAACCTATTCCCAAGAAAAAAAATAGAAATACAGAGAAATAAAATTGTTATTATTCCTCCCCTAGTAGGCGAGAATCTAGAGTTCATAATTTTGTAATAGGCAACGATCTTAGAATTCATAATTTTGTAAAAAGACTGCATTGACACCTTAGATGACAAATAATCAAGTTTAGATACCAAAATAACACATAACTATAGTATAAATAAAAATCCAACGTTGCACGAGGTAAGAGTTTGGGAGAAGCTAAGCCGATTAAGGACTGTGGCTCAATAACTAGGGCATTTCCTCTTATTCACCATCTTCACTAATCTCACTAGTATCATCGCTATTGTCACAATCTCAAAGGATCATCTGTATTATCACAGCCTTCTCATATTATGTGCTTTTCATCTTATATGGGCAATTGCTCTTGCCAACAATCTACTGTCCCGATGATGATCTGTTGCTCTTATAATATTCAAATTTTCTATCTTCTAGTCTTCCAAGTATATTGACTATTTTGACTCAATGAAGTTGTTGACCTTGATAGTTTTTCCAAGTTTTATCGAACATCCTCATTCTAGGCTTGTTTACAGGTGCGGTCTTTTCAAGCTTCAACAAACATCACAGTTCTATCATAACAACAGCTTGACTTCGTCCGGTGATGATGAGTCAAGTCGGTGGAAATCAGCTCGGCTACTGAATATGGTCACGATCTCAGCATCAGCACGGCAGATGCATGACGATTGGCGGCAAGAACATGTAAGGCGACCGTGTTGTCTGGTGAATGATGCGCTGAGTGTGCGGCTGGAACGGAGAACACAATCCCGCGCTTGAACGAGAGGGGGTGTTCGTGGCCACAAAAATCAACGATGAGCGGCAACAGGCATTGCCGCTTTCCGGCCTTATTCGATAGCATGCCTGATGTGAGATGTCGTGAGATGATGGTGATCTTTCATGATGGTAAAAATCTAGGGGGGTTAGTCACCAATCCAAAAGGAAATTGCCGAGACAAAAAAGGAGAATACGGCCATCTCTCTGCCCTCTCTTGGCCTCTTTGTGTATTATGCTTGTCCCTCGTGTCCTCTGCCAAGCGTTTTCTTTCCTTTTTAGGGGGTGAAGAATCATGAAAATCCTATCTTGACTTTCCTTCTTAGTCCCATGGAATCGGTCCACCAATATCCTCTGGTGATCTCTAGCACTTTATGGCCGAAATTTGCTGAAGAGAGGCATGGAAGGATTTCCTTGCTTTGATTGGTCACTTTCCCTTTTGTGGAGGTCGTGAACCTCAAGTATAAAGAAAGGATACTTCTGATTTCCTTCCATATTTCTTGTTCTCATGTGCACAATCCATCCGTCCCTTTTCTCATATTAAAGACGAGATTCATAGTCCCTCATTAGACCGAGCATATTCCGAACATATTTGCACAATTGTGCACCATTTAGCATGTGCTGACCAAAAGTACTTTCCTACTCCTTGATTCGAATTCAAGCATGATAAGGCTAACTAAGATTAAATTTATTTGATGTGGACATGCTTTATAATTTCTAAATGCCCAAATGCGGTGAAAAATTATGCAAAATTTTGTTTAGTGGTCAGGACTTGCAATAGCCAATATCAACACCATTGAGCTCTCTATGCACATCACTAGCAAAGATCACTTCATGTTTTTATGTTGGACTGTTGCGTTAAGTCATTTCTTGATTCAATAATCGTAATATATGTAGCTCAACATCATGTGCTATGTTTCTTTCCAGATGGCTGTCAATTTAGCTTGACTTAGATTTCTTCTGGATAAAAGATGTGATTTGGTGGATCCTTGACAAATATTCTATTTTGAACAAGATATTAAGATGATGGGAAAAGAAACGCCGGCCCAATCATTGATCCTAATGCATCTGCTCTTAAAATTCAATAGTGGAATTGAGCTTATCCTCCGAGCAATATTGCATTCAATGTTGGATAAGCAATGCATGCCTTTCTTGTCAAATTGGAGCAATCCCTAATTAGTTCCCAATCATTTATGTTAGTGGGGTCTTGTCTTGAGACGCTAAAACCCAGTTAATTTGATGTTGGTGGTCACAATCATAACATATTTCACATCTTGGGTAACACTTACAAGAATTTGTCGATGCTAGATTCATTTTAGTTGTAAACTAAACTATTTTCTCTCAATTCACAACCAAATCAAAATCTCCTTATATTCATATTAGCATGACAAGAAATACAATATAAACACTCAGGAGTCGAGCATTCAAAAGGCATAATAAAGACTCAAATGACTCAAATGCAAACAATCCTATTAAATAAAGTTTCTCCATTGTGATTATTTCTTTTCCACCACAAAATGCTTAGAAGAACAATCACTAATGGAGAAAAATGGGATAAGCTTACAAACAAGCTCGAACATCACGCACAGATAGTACGGGTTTAGGTAGAGAAAAAGAACCACACCAAGGAAAGCCACAATATATGATCCTGCAAAACTCCACAAGAAGGCTTCTCTCCAAGAGTCATCCTCTGTGGTATGACTAAAAGATGGTGGTGTCCCATGTTCTTGATTTGAGTCATCACAGCTTGTTAATGGTGTTCCACAAAGAAGAGGGTTACCTTCATAACTTTCTTCACCAAAAGTTCCAAATTGATATTTTCGGTCTGGTGTCTTGCCTGACAAATTGTTGTAAGCCACTCTAAAATCTGACAAGGCATAGAGCTCTGTTAGTTGCGAAGGGATAGGACCGATTAAGTTGTTGTAGGACAGATCCAAGCTCTCTACATTCTTCAAATTGGAAAATGTTTCAGGGATCAATCCTATCAAATGATTGTGTGATAGGTTCAAGGCTCGAAGTTCACTCAAGTGGCCAATCTCTGGAGGAATAAAGCCCGTCAAATTATTCATCGAGAGATCCATTCCCGACATAAGTTGTAGAATGTAGCCCTTATATGATTCCAACCTTCTCTTTGTCACAAAGTTTACTTCTTCTAATTCAAATGTTGAAGCCAATTTGAATGCTCCTTGTTATTGAAGGGCGTTGCTCTTATAGGTGAAACACCGACCTTCCAAAGGGAAGTAAGTAAAATTTGAAGATACCCCATCATTTCCAAATGTCAAATCTTTCAAGCAAGGAGGAATTTTTCCAGAAAGATTATTATTTGAGAGATCCAATATGGTCATGTTTTTCAACAGACATAGATCTAGAGGGATTGAACCTTCAAAATTGTTTCCTTGTAGTAGAAGAACCTTCAAGTTATGAAGTGAACTAATCCAGCTAGGGACCTCACCGACAATGCATTTTGTCTCAGATCCAATGTGACAATCGATGAAGCTCCATAAAGAAACTCCGGAAAATGCCCAGCAAGTGTGTCATTAGTTAAATGCAAGAACCTCATAAATGTAACATTGGCACAAGTGGGTATATAGGGCCCAAGGTTGTTACTTGAAAGGTCTAAAAGAACAAGATGATGTAAGTTGCAAAAGCTCAATGGTAAAGGACCTCTCAATAAATTACTTGACAGCATAAGCCCTTCCAAGGATTGAATATCTCCAATCCAATTGGGAAGTGTTCTGGTTAGGAAATTATGACTTACATCCAAAACTAGCAAGGAGGAGCTATTTAGTATGTAAGGTGATATGTCCCCTGTGAAACAATTATTATCCAGATACAAAAATGTCAATATTGGCAAGTTAAAATGCCTTGGTAGCATTTGGCCTTGCAAATTGTTGCTTGATAGTTTCAATACTTGAAGTGATGAACAATTTTTAGCTAGTATCTCTGGTATCTCTCCCGTAAAGCCATTGTTGGACAAGTCCAATATATACATTTCTGCCATATTGCCCATTGAGGAAGGGATTCTACCTTTCAATAAGTTGGTTGACAAGTTCAGAAAAAGCAAATCCGGGAGGATAGAACCAATCCAAGATGGAAGCTCCCCTCCAATAAAATTAGCAGACACATCAAAAAGCCTCATGCCATCAAGACTCAAATTGGAAGGCAAAGCAAAAGCACCTGATAAATTGTTGCCTATGAGTTGGAATTCCTGTAGATATAAATTCTTCACCAATAGCCAATTAGGGAAATTTCCTGTCATTCCACTATGGCTAATTTCAACAACTCTCAAATCATGTTGCTCTTTCAAAAAGCTGGGAATTATGCCATTTGTGTCTTTATTGAGCAGACAGTTTGATAAACTAAACTCCTTTAGTTGAAATGAAGGAAACCAAGTGGGCTCTTCCGTATTTACTTCAAGATGATTGTGGTTGTCGAGGAGGCGGAATACCTCAAGGTTAGAGTTGTTAGCCATGGAAGCAAGGGAAAGCGAGCCTTCAAATGCATTTCTAGAAAAGTCCATAAATTCAAGTGACTTGAGATTAGAGAGGACAGATGAAGGAATGGCCCCACTAAAATGATTATCATAAATATCAAGTTTCCGGAGTGAGGTCAGATTGAAGAAGCATGATGGAAGAGGGCCCGAAAATTCATTAAAACTAATATCCAACACTTCAAGGTTCTTCAATCCGCACAAGCCTGTTGAAGTGGACATGGCAACTATGAGTATTGTCAGTAAATTATACTTTGTATGATTAAAAACTCAAGATCATGGTTTGTGTCGACAATGGAGGATAGAAAGATTGTGCAGTCTAATATCCGAAAAAAAAAAGAAAAAAGAAAAAAAGAAGAAGGTAAGATGGAGCTTCGTAGTTGAATCGCCTCACCACAATGTTTCATTTCCACTATTGTTGGCATTACATTAATTAGAACAAGAGAGGTGGAGAAGCATAATTACTTCCCGAATTTGATAAACCTTGAATTGGATTGGAAACGAAGGCTAAAGTTGATATTATCCTAGAATTAAGGAGTAATCATATGGACAGCCTCTCAAACGATTGTACTTTTCAAAAAACGATTCAAAAATATCATAGACTTGCGATTCACTTTTTTTTTTTTCCTTTTTTTATTGTGCTTACTTTTTCTTTTTTCCATTTTCTTTTCTTCTTCTTCCTTGCACTTCCATGTCATCCGTAGCAACTCAGTCACCAAGGCAACCTGCCATCCTCCACCACTATCCGCACCATCGTCCCAGTCCGCTGTCCATCACCGCCACCTCACTGCCTGTCCATCCCCACCCCCCACCCCTTCCTCCTCTTCTCCGAGCCTTAGATTTGAGGCGCGTGACCTCAGTTCTGAGGCATTGCAGCCTCTAATTTGAGGCCTCACTTCAAATATGAGGTCGTCGGGCCTTGAACCAAATGGCGGGCGGGGTCTTCTGGCTGTAGGAATGTGGACTCTGGTGGTGGTAATGGCGATCGAGCTTCATGGTATGATGATGGTTTGAGCTGCAGTGGACGGAGGCGGCAATGGCAGTGGTGCTAAAGATGCTTGGAGTTTTTTGAAGATCGAATGAGTATTTCATATTATGATGGGTTTTTTCAATTCCATACATTGATTTCTTTAATGGGAAAAGGCTTTTTTCAAATAAATTAATTTATCCATTGTAAGATGTATTTTACTTCGTTTGATTTTATTCATCTTAATTTGCTGATATAAATTCTCAATTTCTTATATAATCAATTTTCATGTTAATATCTTAATCTAAGTGAAATGTATTTACTTTATGAAATAAACAAAAATTGAAATGATAATAAATGAGATGTATTGTTAGCTATTTTTAATTTCCCTTTTAAGTTAACTAGTCATCAAACATGCGTTTAGCGTGCAAGACTTTGAATTAGTTTGATCAACCGTATGTTGTTTCTTAACACTTCTAGTTTATCGAGAAATGTAAGGAAACCGTTTCCTCTATCTTCTATTTTTTCTCAACTCCAGTTATCCCAAAATTATGGGGTTGTAACCATAAACGGGCAAAACCAATACACATATAATTACATGTAATTCAATTATATATCCCATCAAAATTGTAATTTATATTATTTTATAAAAAGAAAATTGTTCGTTAATATAATCCATATCATTTAATTAACATTTGAAAATTTTCTTTACCTTTTTTTTTTTTTTTTTCAAATTTAGACTCAATAAGAAATAAAAGTTTGAGAATGACAAAGCAACTAGTTACGAGGCCCGTGCTTTGCATGGGCATATATTGTTGGTAAAGATATTTTTACATGTGTTTAATTATTAATGCAAGTTTGGGGTTGTTAATCATTGGGTATGAAATACAAAAAAAAAAAAAAAATTGTCAAATCGGACAAACAAAACGTTAAAATGTTTAAACTAAAAACTTTAGCTAAATAGATCTACAATAGAGCATAAGATAAGAGTACTACCATTATCTTCTTCACAAATTCGATTTAATTTTTATTATATTTATGTGGAATTTCCTTATTAACGTCTGTAGTCTTTAAACAAGATTTTCATTCACCATTCAAAACATGATTTTCATTTAACTAAGCCAAAAGATCATTTTCTCATAATCTATGAGTTAAATTTTATTTGAATTGCACCATTGAAACCAAAATTGACTAATAGTAGAAACTCTCTCTCTCTCTCTCTCTCTCTCTAAATCAATTCTCGAATAAATCACTTTGGATGAATTTTTTTTTCATTTTTATTTCCTGTTAAATGGCTTTGCTTTAAATGAGATAAGCTGTTTCAGATAAGTGAATTTTAGAGGAAGCGAAACTAAATAAAGTGTAAATATTCGTGTGTGAAGTAACTATTTTTTTTTTCTGATGTTTAAGAAATTAATTATAAACTTAAACTTAGAGAATATTAAGCAAAATAAGAAATAAAATAAGCTGCCATTCAAATTATTTTAATTTAATTTTAAAAACTAGATATATTATGTATTTATGACTCCACTGAAATAGGTTATATTTCAAAATATGAATATTAGTCATGTAATAAGATATATTTCTCTTTTTAATTTAAATTTTAGATTACATGAATAAATTATAGTTCAAGATATTTTATGTTTGTTCACTTTTTTTCAATCTTAAAATCAATGAATGATAAATGTTGAAGGAGATAATCTTGGAATAATATAAGTCAATGAAATATATCTTTTTTTTCAATCTTTATTTGTGATTTTCATATTTTATCTTTAGTCTAAAGAGACAAAGTTTCAAGAATAACAAATCGATATTTTAGAACGTATTAGCCGAATGCATCCCATGTGGCCAAATTTTCTCCTCAATTTATGCACATGGCAAATTACATATACGAGTGAAGTGGCATGTGTGGAGTAAAATTCACATCAAATGGTTATATTTTATAATTTGAGATTTGTCTTTATTTACTTTTTTTTCAAAATTAAAATGAATGAGAGATAAAAGTCAAAAAAGATAAACTGGAAAATTTTTTCAAGGTACTTTCTCTTTATACTTAATTTTTAAATTTAAACTCAATAAAGATAAAAGCTTGTTGATGACAAATTAATAAGACAATGCTTATAAGTCAAAGTGAATTGCCATATGATGAGTATATGAACGAACATATCTCTGACTTTAACTATATATGAAATTGGTAGATAAGTGAAAGCTCACTTTAAATGAAAATTATTCAAATAAGAGATAAAATATTCAATGACAAACCAAAAAGGTAAAATTATTTACTAAGTACTTTTTAATTTGAAATAGCTAAATTTCAAATGATAAATAGAAATATATATTTAAATAGTATATATTTTAAGTTAATTTCAAATTGAATAAGTTTTATGAAAAATTGTTCTCTTGATAAACTATTTATAAGTTGCTTTCAAAGTTAGTTTTGTCATATAAGAATATTCTTTCTCTTTATCCATTTTTTGAAATTCAAATTAATTGGAGAGAGAATTTTGGGGGATAAATCAATAAGCTAATACATACGTTTTTTTTTGTCGCATTTAGATCACATGGCAAAAACCATGCAATATGCTTTGCCACGTTGTCACAAACATAAAGTGAAGTGTCACGTGAAATATGCTTTCTCTTTATTCATTATTTTAATAATTAAAATAATGAGATATTGAAGTTTGAGATGACGAACAATTAGCTAAAACCTTATTTGTCCAATGTAGGCCATTTTGCATATGTATGTTATGTATCTTGTCACGTAGCTATCATCAAAGGCAAGGTGAAGTGCTACGTGACAAGAGCATGAGAGAACATTCTCTCATTTCTGGTTTTAACCGTACATAAGGGATAAATAATAGATTAGTAGATGCATGTTTGTCCAAATGAACAAATGTGTTTATTTGTTTTTAAGTGGTGCTAATTGGTAAAGGCTATCTATGGGCTTATTAAAATGTGACGCCTGAACATATTGTTTGTTGACATGCCCAATCTTGAATATCTTTTTTGTTCCGTTTCGACCATATCAAGAAAAATTTCAAATAAGAGCCTCAAATATCATCATTTTATTAAATAAGGGCCTAAAATAAATATTGTTTCAAATAAATAGTTGAAGTGAACTTTATTTTAAATAAAAACTTGAAGTATCATGTTAGTCTCAAAGAAGGGTTTGACCTTACCAGTTGATTGAGGGCATTTCTGTCATTTAGGTTCCATCTTTTTAAATTTTTCCCTTTTTAATTTTTCCTATTTTTAATAAAAAAAAAACCCAAAAAAATTAAAACTTAAAAAAAAAAAAAAACAAATAAAATACAAAAAAGGCGGGAGGCGGGAGGGCTAAGCCCAGCCCCTTGCCTATGGCTTGCCGGGGTCGTTGGCACTTTTGGTGAGGGCTAAAGATCCTTCCCAAATCGAGGAGAGGGGGCCATAGGTGGGGAAGGGCTACCAAACCTCCACTTGTATTTTTTAATAGTTAGCTTTTTCCCCCTTTTTTCGGTTTGTCTTTTGGAAAAAAAAAAAAATTTTTAAAAGTAAATGATGGAAATGCCCTTGATCAGCTAATGAGGCCAAACCTTTTTTTGAGACCGACAAGGCACTTCAAGTTCTTATTTGAAATGAAATCAACTTCATGCTCCTATTTGAGAAAATGATAGCACTCCATGCCATAATTTGAAATAATGTTCACTTTACACCTTTATTTGGAATTTTCCCATCATATTATATTCAAATATAGAGATTATAAAAAAAAAAAAAAAATTAAAACATCAGCCAATCAATATAGCTAGTTATGAAAGATTAATATTTTGTCTTTTGATAGCATAATCATTATTAATCAAATGCAACCGTTCCCCTTTGTCATCAGTATCAAGGGTTACTTGATAGTCAAGTTCGTAAATTTTGAATACTTGACTCGCTTATTGTACTTAAATTTGTACATATAAGTTAATCATTAAGTATTACCACAAACAATAGATGACGTGCGTCTTTCTTTATTTTGTGAAAATACAAAACAATTTTTTTTTACTATACTCTCAAAATCTAAAATATAACCTAATTTAAAAATAATACAACAAATTATGTCTCCAAAGTTGTACATGTTTCAGGTGTTTCCATTTTATTTTATTTTTTAAAAAAAAAGGGCCAAAGTGAAAGATCCCCAAGATTTAGAATAAGCAAAAGGATAAAGTAAAAATCAATCTAAAATGCATGTCCTTTAAGGTTCTTTTTTAAGTTTCAAATTCCATTTTTTCGCGAAAAATAAATGATTTAAAAAAATATTTATTTAAAAAATTAATTATGTGGCTCAAAAAATAAATTAATGAAAAATGCTTTTATTATCGATAATAATTTATAGTTGAATATTTTTGAATAATGAAATTATGATATTTTTTCGATTCATTCATTTTTAGGAAAATATTTTTCAAATTAGTCATTTTATGTGAAATAAATAATACATGTAATCATTTTTAGGAAAATATTTTTCAAATTAGTCATTTTATGTGAAATAAATTTAGCTTTAGTGTCATTTTTAATTTCTTAGGCTTCCCATCTTCTTCTTTCTTGGCTTAGTTGAATTTAGTGACACTTGCGATCGAACGCTGACTTTTAACCACTATCGTGGTTTAATATGTCATTTTGAACTTTAAATATTGTTTCATTCTAATCCCGATTAACTTTTGCATTTAATTCGGTTATGATTCATGTTTACAATATTTGAACTCTAGTTTATTTTTGTCATATTGTCATATCGGACTTTTTTATCTTCTTAGCAATGATTCCTCGAATCTGTTGTGTTAACTGTTCACACTATTCTTTAGATTGGCCCGTAAAAAAAGTTTCACAAAATTAAAAGCATGGGGACTGAGCTTCAATCTCCAAAGATCTGGGATTAAGTTAAAAGAAAATATTAAACTTTTAAGGATCACTGACATAATGATTCCTCAATTGAGACATGAAAGCATGACATTGGTTTAATTATGGTCAAACAACTATATGTGCTTCTATGAGAAGTTATTAATAATGATAAATAAAATCATTTTTACATAATTAAGGCATGGTCTTCTATTTTACATGTACCTTCAAGCAGGTTGGAAGACAGCTTATGGGCCTCCTCAGAAGTTTGCTTATCATTGAGAGATGGATTTAGCCTCGTCAATTTGCTCATAATCCGAAAATCTGATTATGAAAAGATCCATGCAGACCCAATAATCAATTAACTATCCACAAATATCATATGTATAACTATCATCAATTTATTGAGAATAACTATATGCTCATGAAGAAGATAATTTATTTATTGGTAGATACCAGTTGGCCCAACATCTTTGAGCATAAAAAAGTCTCTGTGGCATGAACTAAGTAGCACCGACACGCAACATCGACACGCGACACGAGACGATACGACACATCGAAACGTCATTTCTAAAAAAATAGAGAATTTCGACACATTGCGACATGTTGTATATTAAATAAATATCTTTATTTTAATTAATTTGATTCAAATTCATAAATAATTAATTAATTAAAAAAGAGCCTATAATAAATTTACACTAATAATATTAATAAATCAATTCATTTGAAATTCGAAAGATATATTCATAGTTAATGTGAAACATGTTTTTACTTTAACAAAAGTTATTAATGAAACTAATAATTAATAAGAAATTATAATCAATTTATTTAAATAAATCCATGATTTTCTACAATGACCAAAATTTATCATTATTCAAAATTCAATACTTTTATTTTTCGAAATTATTTTTGAATTTCATTATTTAATTTTCAATTTAAAAAAAAACTCCAAAATCTACCCCTTCTTTCCTTCGTCCATTTCCCTCCACCCCAAATTTATTTTACTTTTTCCCTCCCCCACCACTATAGGCTGTCAGCCTATCACTTCCCCCTCCCCCAAAACTCAAAAGTCACGCCTTCGTCCCCCTTTTTAATTATTTTTAATTCCCTTGTCAAAAACCCTAGCTACCCTCCATTTCCTCCTCCTTCAACCGCTTGCCGCGTGACCCCTTCGGCCCTTCCTCTCCTCTTCCTCTCGATCTTTCTCCTCCTCCTCCTTGCCGCACGACCACCTTCCTCTCCGCACGACCCCCTTCCTCTCCTCTTCCTCTTGATCCTTCTCCTCCTCCTCCTCCTCCTCCTCGTCAATCCATCACAACAGTGGCGGCCCTTGCTGCTCTCTCTGGCTGTCTCTCGCCGTCACAGTGGTCCGTTCGTGGCTTCGTCTCGCCGGCGGGAGTTTGATTTCTCTCTCTTCTTTCTCTCTATTCAGCTCTTTCTCTAGCTGTCTCTCGCCGTCGCTCGCGGCCTCTGCTCCCTCGCCCTCCCTCGCCTCCACCCTCCATCAGTCTTCTAAACACGCGTCGACATGCGTGTTGAGAAAAGTTGACCGCGTGTCGAATTTTCCAACACGCATTGATCGTGTGTCCAACCGTGTCCGAGCATGTCGACGTGTCTGACACGCTCCAACACGTGTCAGACAGGACGCGGAAGCACGGACAACATAGGGCATGAATTTGTAAACCAATTTCATTAACAAGTTACTTATAGCTTTACCAGTGCCTATCATATGTACTAACAGAGCTGAGAAAATATTCCCACGTTTGCTCTCATGCGACATTTGACTTTACGTCTATGACAGCTATGTGGCAAGATATATGGCATAATTTTGCCACGCAGTCCGTATTCGACCAACAAAATTTAAGGAAGTTAAACAAAATATAAATTCCTATCGCTTGGAAGATTACGATGAAACTTTTAAACTTCCAATATGTCTTTAAAATTATAAATTATTAAAAGTCATGACTTCATTTAAAATGTATCATATTTACATTCTATTTAGAATTGAAAACAATAATTTGAACAATGTATTTATATGTTCACATAGTTTGACTAAATTTAAAGATGGAAGCTTTTAGTATGCTAGGGTTCCGACGAGATCTTCCAGGGAAATGTGTTGTTGCAGAGATAGAGCGACTCACTGATCTCAGTTTTCTAAGAAAGAAGATGAACAATAGCGCGCAAAAGTAAAGAAAAGAAAAGTAAAAAAAGAGAGAGAACCGCAAAAAAGCGAACTGAAAAGGAAACAAAAAATTCAAAAAAAGCCAAAGAGCTGGGGTTACCTGATTGGCAAGCGATTGAAGTGAAATTAGATATCATCTTCGAAGCCGGGGCGCAACGCCTCAGCGGGGTCATTGTACACCGACCGTAACAGTTTTCTGACAAACTTCCTCCTTCACCGGGCGTCCACCCCACTGTTATGCAAAAGGATGTCATTTTATCAATAGCCGTGCAAGTCAAATTACCAGTTGTGTATTATAGGATAGCCAATAATGATTGGAGTGCCTAATGACTATATTATAATTTTGCGTGAAAATTTAGGACTACATTGATAAATTGAAAACTTTATATTTAAATTGACATTCGTGTAATAGATTTAAAATTAAATTGATAATTTTCCAGACTAAAGAAGAAGGGGAAAAGTGGAAAGAGGGAAAAAGAAAAATGAAAAATGAAGAAAAGCCAAAGGAAAAGAAAATACCATCATATGGTCCTTGCGATGAGGTATTAAAATTTGAAGAGAGTAAGGGCGCGTTTAGTAACATTTCTTTAAAAATTGTTCGGGGAACAGAAATAGAAAAAGTATTTTTGTTCCGGAAATAAAAAATGAACGTAGAAACACGTTTGGTAAATTTGTGTTCTTTTTTTGTTTCTTTTAAATTTTTAATATTTTTATTTTTTTCTTTCTTTCTTTTTTTTTTTTTCTTCTTTTGACGATCGCCAGCCTTGGCCATGGCCAGCAACGCTCGGCCTTGCCGACGGCGTCGGCGTCCGGCCCTCGACGGCTGGTCGCCGACCATGGCCTCGGCCGGCGACCCACCAAAGAAAAAAGAGGAGAGAGAAAATTTGTTCTTAAAAATTGTTAAACAAGAAACGCATTTTTCTTGTTTTCTTGTTTCATTCCAAATGTATTTATGAAAACAAAAAAATAGATTTGGAATAAAAAACGCAAACAAACGTGTTTTCATTCTTTTTGTTCCCTGGAACAAAAAAACAGAAAAAAAGAAGATTAACAAACAGACCCTAAATTTACAATTATCCTTTAGATTTTTGTTTGTAAAATAGACAGAGAATGTTCGGATGATTTCAGTACGGGTTTTTATTTGAGCCGAATCCTCCTTCTGCTATAGTGTTTGATCATTTTATTCCGATATGTCCCATCTGTATACGGATTATATCCAAATTAAAAAATGTGGGGCCTCACTTTGTGTCCCGAATTCGCCATTCCTGGACGAAACAATGCCGGTGGCCGCTCCGACCGTGTCCCGAATTCGCCATTCCTGGACGAGACCTTCTCAGAGTTCAGGAAGAAGCTTCCCAGCGACATCTGGCGGACCAATTCTCTCGCGGTTGCATCCGAAGAAGAAGGGTCGTTCGGGTGGTGGAGTACAAGATGACCTAGAAATTGGCTGGAGGACGACGACAATTCCATCTTGAGAATGAATAAAGAGATCATGGAGCTCTCCACAGATATCAGTGAATTCCAGAGTAGTTTAGCTAGATTTAATAGCAAACGCGGACGGTGAAAGAGACGGACGGTGATGGAGACCTTGCTCTAGGTCAACACCCTCGCCTCCAACTTTTCCGCTGGCGTCATCGTGGTTTGTTCTTGGTGTCTCAGAGCACGAAGTCCGCTAGCACAATCTATAACCTCACATTCCAGATCTGAGGTCGATGAGCTCTAGATCTGACATCTGAGGCTCAACCCGACCTAGGATTTGGATCGATCCAAGGTCGAAAGGGACCAGCAAAAGCCGCAATTGGGTTTTTCAGGTCAATGGCCGCCGTTGAGCCCCGACGGGGGAGTTGCCACAACGGTGAGAAAGTGGAAGAGAGGTGGGGGTTGGCTGGCTCTTGGGTAGCCTTGTCGAACTCAAGGACAAGTGCTGGGTTGCTGTCGACGTCCTATGGCTCAAACGAAGGTGGGGCTACGTCGACAAAGTGAGGCAGGGCAAGAAACGGCAGGCAGCGATGACGACACGTGGCCTAGTCGTGATGAAATTTTGGGAAGCCGATTGGGAAAGAGAGCTTGTTTACTCTTTTAGGAGTACTTCATCCCCTATGATTCGCTTCTGTTTTTCCCAAATCGGATACATTCAAGAGAAGAGCAGCGAAGTGAGTGGAAAAATTGGGCCACACTTCAATCATCTGAGTGTGGTTATAATCTAGGGGTGTGCAAAAGAACCGAGACCCACCCGGACCGCCCGGAACCGGACCGGAACTGCCCGGAACCGGTGGTTCTTGAGGGAACCAGTCCGGTTTTCGGTTCCAATTTATGGGAACTGGTGGGTACCGGTCCGGGGTTCCGGTTCCATAGGTGAATCCGCCCAACCGAACCAAACGATTATACTAAAATAATATATATTAATTATTAATATTAAAAAATTGAAATTACTAATTAATAAACCCAAATCAAATGACTAAAAAAATTAAGTCAAGATCGCAAAGAAGCAAGGTTGGGTAATCTCCACTCAAACCAAATGGAGAGGTCCATAAGCTAAAAAGTCCAAAGTGCACCTTGAGTTTTTGACAAAACGCCGAGCAATCCAAAGCGCAAAAGCAAGCACGTGAAGAAGTGGGGTTGCAGGAGGAAGTGAAGAAGAATAGGTCGGGCAAAGAACCAACAATTTTGGTAGAAAACCAAAGTTGTTTTGCGTCAGATCGGTTCCATGGATCCACCAGGAATCGACCGGACGGCAGTCCCGGTTCAGGGTGGATCCATGCAACTAACGGGTGGATCCCGATTCCATTTTTTCAAAACCGGTTCTTAACGGGCAGTTCCCGGTTCTAGGTCAGGAACCGCCCGCCCGGACCATGCACACCCCTAAAATCTATAAACAAGTAGGACCCACTAGAGATAATATGATCCAAACACTATTATAGGGGGTGTATTAGCAAAAGAGAGTGTAAAAGACATGGCCCAATCTGATTTGTAATGGAATCTCTTATTGTTCTTTCTCAATATATGTAGGTCAGATCGATCGAATCTTGTAGATGTAATCGACATGTAATCTATTTTCTTCTTCTATTTATGTCTATTTGTGTTCAACAGCCTTATTTGCACAACAATAAATGTGATTCCCCATCTAAATGGACTAAAAAAAATGTCAGAATTTGGTAAATGGTTGCTTACCAAGCTAATTCTATTTTTGTTTTTCGTACTTATCATCGTCATGGAGATGAGTCTCGTAATTAATTTATGATATCTGCAATCAACTACTTTAAAAATTGCATCATTAATGCGATAATGTGTTTGCCATCAATTCACTGTTTATGATTTATAGCACCGCAGAATGACATTTTTTCCTTGTTCAAAAAGTAAACAATTACTTAGAAACACAATTGAAATAAGAAATATGAAACAAATAAGAGAGAGAGAGAGATTCACCTGAGAGAAAATTTCTACTTAAATCCAACACTTGAAGTTCCTCCAGAGGAAGGAATAAAGAGGCATCAATATCCCAAGGTCTAGACTCTCCTGTCCCCCCGCACCACACTTCCAATTCCGAATGACATGTATCACCCAAATATAGTCCAATCACACGCGAAGTGGTGTAATTGCACTCAACACCTTTCCAACGGCAACAGTCACTATTGTTGTAACGCCACAACAGAAAAGAAGACCCATTGAGGGGGTAGATGGCAGCCTCAATGTTAAGCAGTGTATTCCTCTCTTCTTCCAAGCACCCCATGCTTCTTCCACTTCCCATCAAAACAAGCAATGCCCAAGTCCACATACCCAATAAAAGACACTTCATGTTCTTAACGTTGTTTTGTGCGCTTATCTGTTTCCTATGCTTCACCATGTGCAAGCTTACGAGGGTCATCTCCTCAATTTATATGTGCAGTCTTTCCCTTAGGGAGTGATGATCACGGTTGGGCCAACACCACGAAATAATCGTGGGCAAAGTCAAGTCTGCTGGGTCCAACTCCTCAGAACACGTGATCATCGCTGTTGACTTGAACCAAGACTTCTCCAAAAGAGAGAGATGAGGGTCATCTCCTCAATTTATATGTGCAGTCTTTCCCTTAGGGAGTGATGATCACGGTTGGGCCAACACCACGAAATAATCATGGGCAAAGTCAAGTCTGCTGGGCCCAACTCCTCAGAACACGTGATCATCGCTGTTGACTTGAACCAAGACTTCTCCAAAAGAGAGAGATGAGGGTCATCTCCTCAATTTATATGTGCAGTCTTTCCCTTAGGGAGTGATGATCACGGTTGGGCCAACACCACGAAATAATCGTGGGCAAAGTCAAGTCTGCTGGGCCCAACTCCTCAGAACACGTGATCATCGCTGTTGACTTGAACCAAGACTTCTCCAAAAGAGAGAGATGAAGATTATAAAATGACAAAAAATTATTATTAGCAAATCAAAAAAGAAAAAAAAGTTACGATTTGATTTCACCAAAGCTACAAAAGAAAAATATGTGCCCTAATATTGCTTCACAAAACAAAAACTGAGATAGATGGTGTTGTTAATTTTTAGTAAGTGTTATTTTTCTAAGAACTATCGAATAAATGGGTACTTATTTGGACTTATTGAAGGAACAAAAAGAGGCAATTTCTATCAAATTTAATGAAGCGGTTAAGACAGTGCAGATAAATGTTCAGTGTATCTCATAATTAATTGTAGTATCAGTAAACCCAAAATAAATTAATTATCATTGTATAGACTAATATAAAAGAACATAGCCTTAAATTTCCGCATCGTTCAAATACTTGGTAGTATTTGATGAAAATATTTTTAAACACTGTACCACGACAGAAGGCGGATTTAATCTTGAGCAAGGCATCTTTCTTCCAAACACACCGTCAATTTCCACTTCCCTCCAATATGCTTTTTTTTCCTTACATTTTCTTTTTTTGTAAGTCCACATCTAATTTCCTTCATGGGCTAAAATTGTTGGTAAATACAATTCGATAAATTGTTTTTAATCATCTTGAAGACAACCGTTGAAGTCGATGACTTTCTAATGTGAAGAATCTACAACTCCCACGTATCTCGATCTTAACTCATTATCGACCCCTCATCTCCTCTCATCTAAGCTTCCTTTGTGTTTGCAATGATTTATTGGATTTGATCAGCCTCTTCTCTCTACTCAGTCTCTCTCCTCCACGCAAACACGAAAATCATCCCAAAAATGATTGAGCTTCTCCCCCACGAGGTATCAGATGGGATATGTGGAAACGTTGGTGTCGAACTCATGTGCATGAAGCTTCAAAACTTAACTAATCATTTTTACTGGTACAAGTTATTATTTTTGCACAAATTCTTACGAATTATTGATTTTCCATGAAGTCACCACACAAATAGTAAGCTCCAAAACTCAACCTCTTTCAATTTTTAGTTTCTTATTCTCATTTTGGCAATTGAAGACCTTTACCCTTTCCATGTGGTCGAACCTACCAAAGGCTATGTCTCTCCTAAGTCTGAGTGACATCCATGTTCTCTCAACTTCAATGATTGTATATGTATTATTATCAATTAGTTAATTGATTTTCTAAAGATTACTAAAAATAGCCTACAGTACCAACTATTTGTCTAGTTATATGATTTATTTTTAGTTTATCAGCTCAAATTTCATTTGAGGCATTTTCGGGGTATAGAATCGGAAATTTTGTGGATTTAATAGGCATTTTGAATGTTTAAATGCTTGCTTCATTAGGGGTGCTTAGTACCTTGGAACCGAGCTAGGGACCAGACTGAAAGGATTGGTTCCCCATTTTCAGAATTGAGGACCAGACCGAAGGAGGCTAGAATTGGATGGAACCGGACCGATTAGTCCGCTTCAATTCTCGGGCAATCCAATGGATCGCATGTGCTTCAAACACATGTTCCTACGTGCAAAAAAATCAAACTCTACTTATGTGAGCATTGATAACAGTTCATATATTTCACGCTCAATCTTGGCCAAAAAGGCCATGACAACATGTCTAAAGGAGATGCTTGCCTTAGGTTTTTATAGGCAATCTCTCTTGTACTCTCTGAGTATTTGCTCGATATGGTACTCTTGGAGGCTTGAGGACCTTGTCTCTTGCAAGTGAGAAGAGAGAGAGAGACGAGAGACGAGAGTGTGGCTCTTGGAGCCATAGTCCCAGGTGGAAGAAGAAACTTACAAGTAGGCTTCTCTTTAAGTAGTGAGGAACAATGAAATGGTTTTAGTGGTCTTTTGACCACATGTGAGGTTGATGCCTCAATAGTACTGAGAAAGGCCTTGAATTGAGGGACTTTTTCATTCCATGAAAATTTTAGTTTAAATTAGATCTTTATATGTATATAAGAAATAAAATTAAACACTCAAAAATTAATAATTGGTCTGGTTCGATCCAATTGGTCGATTGTATTCTTGAGACCAGGATTGGGACCCAAAATCATTAGTTCCAATTTAGTGAAACTAAGAACTGAATCCAATTGGTCGATTCAGTGTGGTTAGGGTGGTTTTTTTATGTCGATTTAGTGTAGTTAGGGTGGTTTTTTAATCATCCCTATGTTTCATCATGTAGGGACTCATGTATAATTTGAGCAAATCATTTGGGTCACTTGCTCTAAAAGCTATGAAATACTTTGCTTTCTAGATAGGGATGCCCATTATAGCTTGACCCGGATTTCTCCCAAGTCGTCTTGGCTGTTTACCATAAAAGCTTAGAAATGCTTTACCTTTATGACAAGGATGTCCATTATAAAAAGTAAGTGGCAAGACCCTAATTTATGTTTCTTTAATCCAAAAGTAATATGAGGATAATGGAAAAGAGTGTTGGCCTAGTCCCCCAATTCTCTTTCCATCTCGATCAAATCTTGGATGAGATTTTTGCTTTTTGCATAGGGATGCTTATTAAAGCTTGACCCGGATTTCTTCCAAGTCGTCTTGGCTGTTTACCATAAAAGCTTAGAAATGCTTTACCTTTATGACAAGGATGTCCATTATAGAAAGTAAGTGGCAAGACCCTAATGAAATTTATGTTTCTTTAATCCAAAAGTAATATGAGGATCATGGAAAAGAGTGTTGGCCCGATCCCCCATTTCTCTTTCCATCTCGATCAAATCTTGGATGAGATTTTGCTTCTTTACTACCCCCAGCCCAAAATTGGTCAAGCAAGGGTGACTAGACCGTTGTCCTCCACGGATTTGAAAAACGGATTGGAATTTTCCAAAGTCTAAAATAACTTTATCTAGTAATATTAACCATAGAAAAAAAAAAAGCTCCAATCATTTGAGAAATTTCATTCAAAATACCATAAATTAACTTAACAATTATAATTGAATTTTCGTAATTGAGTAATTCATCCATTAATAGTCATTGAATTGGAAGTTTATTCCCTTCCATTTTTCTTTTTTGAACTGAGTCGATGAAAAAGAGATACAATGAAGCTCTTTTTCCTCACATTTTTTTCTTTTTGTAAATCCACTCCCAATTTCCTTCAAGGTCTGCATTTGTTTGTAATTACCATGTGTTAAATCGTATTTAATCATCCTAAAGACAGCGGTTGATATAGATGACTTTCTAATGTAAAGAATTTATAATTTCCACGTATCTCCATGTTAACTCACTGTTAACCCCTCCTCTACTCTCAGCTTCCTGTGTTTGTAATATTTTATTAAATTTGATCAACCTCTTCTCTCAACTTGCTCTCTCTCACCTACATATACATGAAAATCATCCCAAAACTTGACATCTTTCATTGTATTTTTCCTATTCATTTTTCTCATTTGTTCCCAAATCCGGACGGCAGGATCTGGACCAGGGAGCACTAGATTGGTCCTACGTGGAAATTGGCTTTGTAGTGATTACATGGCCTTTCAAGGATTTGGGTAAAGATTATTGTTGATGATGAACATTCTAAACAATACAAATAACTATTTTTAGAAAAAATGTTTACAACCTCTTAGACTGTCACTGTTAGCTTCGTTTTCTCTTTTGCACCATCATGGACCTTTAACCTTTATATGTGGTCTATCCTACTAAAGGCGAAGGACAAGTAACATCCATGTTCTCTCAATTTCATAGACTGAACAATTATCATTATCAATAGGTTATCTAATTTTTTAAGGATTAATAAATATAGTACATAGCACGAACTGCTTTTCCATGTATATGATTGATCTAACTCTATATTTGGTAGAATTTCTTTCGAGGCGATTTAGGGGTATAAAATTGGAAACTTTGTGTATTTAACTGACAATAGATTTAATATTTATTATATTTAGACTCCTTATGCATAGACTCGAGAACTAAATTAGTAGTTTGGAATTTTTTTTTATAAGTGATTATTTATAAAGAGAATGACAAAAGTCAAAGTGATTTTTCGTAAAATTGACTGCCACGTTATTTTAGAATTATGAGCTACAATAGCATAATAGAATAAGGAAAGGCAGCAATCAAAGAATATACAGAAGCATAGGTGCGTATCCCTGAATATATTGGTGCCTTATGATTTTGTTTTATTAAAGTACGAAAGTGTGTTATATGGTAATCAATGAATTGTCAATATTATTCGGAAATTCAAAAGTCATTGTACCGGTAAAATAATTGTGAAAAAGGGAAAAAAAAAAAAGAAGAAAGACAAAATACCATATAATTGTAAACGAGGGGACTGAATTAAAGATGGAAGGTCCCCGGCAGTCTTAGACCATGTTGCTTCTTTCTTTTCTGCATTAAATAGGTCAATTAATTGTATGAAAAACATAATTTGATATTTTGATGTAGAATTTAGCTATATAATTATAATGGTCATTAATGGCCAAAACTATAGTGTACGTGATTAAGATAATATTGTCCAAAGTAAAAAAAAAAAAACAACGGGTTAATGCAAGGAATGTGCAAAGTCCATTATCAAAAAAAGAAAAAGAAAATGTTTCCTTCAGAAGAAATATATAATAAAAAAGAAAGGAAATAACATAAAAAGGCTCCAATTCGGTCATAATTGAAAGGACCTTGTCCAGTTCACACAGCCCAGACCAGATCCACAACAACAGCCCAAGCCATACCAAGCCCATCATCAGAGGACGCCTCGGCCCAGAGATCAAACACATTAAACCCACAGGCCCATTAAGCCAGTCCAGTCCGACTCTCTCCGGGTTATGCAGCTTCTCATATTGAACCCCTCTCCATCGCCCTCAGGCCACTGCTAGCCATTGCCGATCGTCCACCGCCGGGCCGTCGACAAACGCAGTCATCGCAGAGAGCTCATCCGCTAAGAACAGAGCAGGCGGCACAAGGGGAGCTCAGGGAGAAAATTCTCTCTCAGAGAATCGGTTTCCGGAGAATTCTCCATCTTTATTTTCTCTCAATCGCGTCAATTACAACTATTGAGAGCCGCCTGATTGCCACCAGTTTTGTGGCTGTGAAGAGGCTATGGTTCGCCCCTATTTCAGAGTCATTGCTGCCGAAGTACACAATCTAGGTTTATTCCTCCCTTTGAAAGTTCTAGGTCCTGGCGTTACTGTCCATTATGATCTCTCTCCTTCAGGCGATCATCAATCTCAATCAATGATGGCTCTAGCAATGTATCCCTCTTCTATGCTCCGTTTTCATCGATTTGTCTACGATAATGTTTAAAATGAACACCTCACTTTATACTCCTCATCAGTGACTTGTTGAGTATTTTGTCCCGAGCACTTCGAATTTCATGTTCATCAAGTGTTTTGCCCAATTGACTTCCAGTATCCATTTGCTTCTATTATTGGTCAATCTAAGAGAATTCTAGTGCGATTTGCATGGTTATTAATTGAGGTATGGACCCTAATCGATTTGCATCAGAGAGAGTTCGGATTCAGCCTTTTGGGTTTGTTGTTCCAAAAGAGCATATGTCTTTGATTAACCAGCCTTGTTTGAGTTCTCTACTATTTTTTTGGTGGGAGATGCTTTCATCTTGTGTGTATTTAACATTGTGATTGTGAGGCAACAGTTCTAGGCAAACAAATGATGTTGTCTCTCGTGTCATACTATCGATTTTTCGAGAGTTCCACTATTTGATGCATCTCTCAGTCAGTGCCACTTAAATTTATTCCAACCGAGCGGTCAAGATAGTATCATGTTTGCACAATCATGTATATATGCGAGGAATTTGATTTTGCATGATAGCGTATTGGTATACCATATGCCACATTTCTCTTTATTTCGATTATGATATCTCGATTTAGATAGGTTGAAGGCAAATACATCTCTTTGTCGATCCGGTTTCTTGGGATCTCGAAACAAGGCACCACAAATACATCTCTTCGAAAGATGTAACGCTACTAACATTGCTCCATCCACATGGATCAAGTTCTGAAAAGGTTTTACTCAAGTCCAATTCGTGAAATTTTTTGGGTTGGGTCAAACTTGCGTACTCTTCAATAATCTCTTCTAAGTACCAATCCATATGTGAAAATTTTCTTTAAGCAATGATTTTATGTTGTTTGAATAGAAATAGGATACGGAGTAATGTCCTAGGTCAATTGCGAAGTGAATTGAGCATATCATCCATTATGACAAACACGAAACAGTGTCGTTTTGGCTCAGCTAACATTTCACGTCATTGCTATTAAAATGCCAAATAAACTTCTTTAACGGACGCATATATATACCTCTCAAGCAAAACTTCATGCTGTTTCTGGGGTCTTTAGAAAATGATGTTATTTTTGTTCAAGGTTATAAGTTCATGAATATTTTTGTCCGATAACAAAAGTTTGTGCTTTTGTTTGGGTTGCTTTACAATGCTCTGTTGTTATTGACCAAACGGTTTGGTATCTCATACTCAGGAATTGCATGAAATGGCGCAACTGTCCTTGCTCTAAGCTGGTTGGCCGCTCTTCTCTGAGACCTTCGAGATGTCGGGTCAGTTCGTATTCAAGTTTTTGAACAAGTAGCAACGTTTTCGAGTTGGCTTGCATAAGATCTGGGTGGAATGGATGATAAAACAATGAGACTCTGGGATTCCTCTTGATTCCTCGAAAAGGGTGGTCAAACCAACTATCGCTGTTATCAATAACAAACAAATCTTTTTGCCGGTGCTTCTATGGTGCTGCATCCTCAAGACATGGAATGCTGTCAAGTTACTAGGAACAAAGGACAATTATTGTCAAACATGTCTTCATCAAAATCCCATCAGGTTATAAGTCAAACATGCTTCGGTTATGCTTAATAAGAAATGATTATACAGGACAAACAAAGTGGGAAAACTTGAGATTTCTTGAAGGGGTCTTTGGGGAGACTTCTATTTGAAGGATGCTATAATTGAAAGATCTTTGAAGGTAGGTAGTGTGAGTAGTACATGACTTCTAACGAAAGTAAATGATTTCAAGCGATGCCCTTCTCTTATGGAGCCGTCGATATTGTTAGAGCCGAAAAGTTTGTAAGTTTCCAATATAGGAATGCACTAATTCAATGGTAAGGTAGCTCGGAGTAATTGACTTTCTGACTGAGAATCTCGGACTATAGGTGTGGTTAATTGCGTCAAAAACAATCACTAACGTATGAGGACAACTACTGAAAGAAAGATCAAATCTATCACAAAAATAACACGAAAGACAAGATGCAGCAATTCTCCATGACTGGTACTGATTGTTACATAATGATCCGAATGCTACAAGGTGAATGATGAGATTAAACAGTAGAAAGGTCTGCCGCTTGAATGGAAGAAGGTTCTGTCAAGCGAGCTGAGACTCCCCTGGTTCAAACTCGAGAATTCCAATGCTATGCTTCAATTGCTTCTTGTTTCAGCATCAACATTGTCTAAAGCCAATAGCCACCTCAAACACTGAGGATGCATCTGTCTCGTTTCGGCAAACAATACACATCAGATGCAAGAAACCAGACAATCTCTTGGTGCCAGAGCATGAGAAGATAAGTGTCTCAGTTGTCAAACTGTCTTAAAAGGAGTAGGGTAGTATTAGCATATGAGCACTCACTGTAGTTCGGAAAAGAGTACGCACATTCAGCATCCTATACTCGTCTTCATAAACTTCATAATTACGGTCTTAAAATACTTTACAGTGCTTGTTATCGACCTACTTCAAAACAATCAATGCGATTATAAATGCGACAGCAAAAGAGGCTATTAACTCGTTCGACCAAACAAAATTTGGGAATGGACAAAAGTGCCTAACGAGCAAAAGTTAGAGCTCCAAAGACTGCTTTGGGGGAGCTTACGGCCTCCTCATTTCTCATGGGTATTAGTATTCGGCCAGTCCAGGAATTTGTACCCTTGAAGTGAGGGTGGCATGTAGCTTTGCGTTGCCTGAGGATCGTCAGGAGTATATATGTAGCATTTTCCATATTCGATTTCCTTCATCAGCTTGGTAGGCGCATTTCTCAGATGCGGCGGGACTACCTCATTTTGCCCAACAGATTCTCTCACTACCTTCTGTGCAGCTCCTATCACTCGATAAATGTCACAATTGATTTTGGAGTAAAGCCAAGTAGGCGACGCACCGTGCAAGAACCACGTTGCATTATGGCATCCCTATGAAATGGCAAGCTTGGTAACAAGAAACGGCCTGATTAAGAGCCAGCAGGTCGGCCAAACCAACATCGTGGCTTGGAAACCTGATCAATCGCCGCGCAATGTAAAGAGGCTGTTTGCCTCTTTCCAGCATTCTAACCAACCAGTAAATGGCAGCATCCGCATCACTTCCCCTCATAGAAATGTTGTCATTCTAGCTGATTTCTGTCAGAAATGGCCAACGTGGCAGTCTGGTAATTGTTGGTTGTCCCATGTGGTGCCGCACCACTGGTGCGTCTTAGGCGAAGCGAAGTCTAACAGTTTGTCGAACGGGAACGGACGATCCATCTACTTGAGGTACACGCTCTTGTTCGCAAGCTCTCCCAATGCCTAACCGATTGTGACGTTGAGGGATTCAATTAATTTATGAAATTTTTTTTATCTAATTAGAGACACCATTAACCTATTAGGGGCTGGTTAAGAGCCAACTCCTAAATGCAATATTTCAAACACATGACAAGTGATCCAAGATGCCTTAACATATAAAACAAATATGAAAATGTGCAATCAATGGTTGTATTTAACAAACTATGTCATTGGGAAAACACAAGCGCACAAAAATTGACATATGGATCGAGTAAAAATCACAAAAATAGGCACAATACCAGGTATGGGTAGCAGCATGATGTTTATTACCTTAAATCCCTCACCTTTCATTAGTTTTCACAATCAAAACATGGATCAAATCAACCAATGCGCACACAAGTAACATCTGGGGACATAATCGGGCTATATTAGGTTCAATCCATTTTGATTACGTATCATGCAATTTAAATTTGGACAGCAGCACGAGGATGCCGGATAGTGTTTTCAGACTGGTCTGGACAGTGATTGAAACTTGGCATCATCGGGTCGTTTTCGTTTAACAAAACGATCCGTGAACAGGGGAGAACAGAGGCAAAACTAGCCCCCCGAATGAAAAGACGGACCAAACCAAAAAAAAAATTGGTGTCCTTGGACGCGAGATAGAGCTTGTTTGTTGATGGAGCAATGGAGATGAGCTACAGACGATAGAGCCAACATCCCCACAAAAAAATGGATTTCAAATGAGCTAAAGGGAGGAGAGGGGCTCGGCTTGATTTTCTCGAAAACCTGGACCAGCTTCATCCAAACAAGAGAAGATAGTCTCGATTCCGTTCGACAAGGAGAACTCTGCGATTCGACAAACTCTGGCCAGCCGACATGGCAGAAGAGAGGAGAGTAAGGCTGAGGCAGCGCTCTTGGTGAACTGGAGGTGAGCTTCTGGTTATGAGCTGAGTGGCGATCTCGAACTGGAGGAGGAACAGCGACGAAGGGAGGAAGAAGCCGAGCTCCTCCTGCTGGCTATAGTTTTGGCCGAATGGAATGCAGGAGGTGAGAGACGCGCTGCAGAGAGAGAGAGAGAGAGAGAAGAGAGCCGGATGGTGTTCATTGAGTTGGAATCTGTCAGTCAAAATTTCGATTGACAGGCTCGAGGTCTCGATATTGTAATGTTCCTAGTTCATGAATTAATTCTATTTATATCATGCATTTAAAAATGGTCGACGAAATTCGAACTTCACAATGCAGAGTTAAGATAAAACTCTTCAATTATGAAGTTCATTAATCAAAACACTCCATCCCTCAAGAAAGGTTTAGAGGGGCTTAAATAGATGCAACTTAGAACAACTCTCTGAGCCTAGGCAAATTCCCAGATCCCAGACATTTAATGTTCCAAGACAATGACTAATAATCTCTAGACAAGATGTAAACTTTTTTTCCAATCACTCATGTGCCATATAACTTTTCAATTGATCACTTAAGTGCCATAACTTTTTAAAAATATTCGCAACAAGAGTTATATGATGTCAGATTTATGACACTCTAGTAAACGTTTTTTAAAAGTTGTCGTACTCAAGTAATCAATTGAAAATGATTAAACTCAAGTGAACATTTTTTTAAAGTCGTAAAACTCGAGTAATCGAAAAAGAAAAAAGAAAAGAAAGTTATAATACTAAAATGAACATCGTATAAAAATTATGGCACTTATAATGTCATTATCCACAAAATTCTACTAGTAGAGTAGAACTTATCCTCCAAACAATTTTGCATTAAATGTTGGACAAGGCTTAATTATCTTGAGATAATTCGTCACTAAGCAATGAGCTGAAAAGATGGGGCTTAAGTTACAGAGTAGTGGTCCAGCAATACATGCTTTTATTGTCAAATTGGAGCAATCCCCGCAACTCAATCCTTTATTTGTTAGTAGGATTTATGAGACGCTAAAACCTAGTTGGTTTGATGTTACTAGTCACAACATCAGAAATAATTTGTGTAACATTCAGAAAATTTTGTGAAAGGTAGTATGGTAGTATCATTTTGGTTGTGAATAAACTATCGTCTCTCAATTCTAAAACAAATCAAATATCTCAATATATTCACATTAGTGTTGACATCCGAATATTTGTTGACGTTTTAAGTATCCATTTATTTTACAAAAATACATAAATAATATATAAGAAGAAGATGAAAAATGGTATAAAAACGATTTAAAAATAAATAAAAGGGGAAATCGAGCGGGCCGGCATGTCCGGCCCACTTGGCTGAACCTTCGGCTCACCTCTCCCTTGGCCCATCTTCTTTTTGTTTCTTATCGGCCCACTTCATCTATGTTTTCATGGCCCATCTTTTGACTTCTTTTTAGCCGCTCCCCCCCCCCCCCCGCCCTTTTTTTTTCCGGGAGCCTTATCTTTAACAAAAGAGCCCAGTCCGAAGCTGGGCCTTCTTCTCCTCTTCACGCGCGCCGTCCCCTCCATCGAGCACGTAGGCGGTGATGCAAGAAAGTTAAGGCCGATGAGAAGCGTCCGTGCCTGAGAACGGACAGGTGACGTGAGCAAACCTGAACCTTCTAGGAGAGCTAGCTGGCACGCGAGGAGAACGAGGCATAACAGGAAAGATTCCTGGCCAAGGCGTGAGCAGCGCGTGCTAAAAGTGAGCAGGTGCTCGACAAAAGAGAGGGAAGGGGTCGGATGTTCGCGGGGAGACAAGAAGGGAACGCTCGCCGAGAAGAACGAAAGAGAGAAGAAGATCGGGAGATCGGCGAAGAAGAAGGCGAGAACGGTGAAGGACGTCTCTCCCCTCACGAGTTTGTCAAGGCTTACACCGCTCATCTCAAGCGTTCTGGAGAGCGGGGAAGATTTATCTCGGGGGAGGCCTCGGTGTTGGCGCCTTCCGCAGGATCCACGATGGGAGTATGAGGAGTGGCAGCCGCCCACCGCATTCTAGAGCTTTGCGAGAGAGAAGTGGTGAGCGGCAGAGAGCTTCGCTGGAAGAAAGCCAAAGAAAAGAAGTTCGAGAGAGAGCCAGTAGGGGGGGATCGCTCGAGCAGGAAGAGAGAACACGAGAGAGAAGGCGGCGCTCGACCCCGAACCAGGTAACGTCGCTTTATGTTCCCTTGCTTCGCTGAGGCGTAGTGTTGAACTTCATCGAAAATTTTTGAACGAATCGAGTGAGACTCAAGCTTATTTGAAATGCAAAGTGATGATTCAAAGCCAATGTTTAACATGTTTTGGCCGAGAATCACACTAAAATCTAGCTCGGATCCCGGACTCCGAATTGCTTATCAAGTGCTCGACAAAATGTCTCAATGAAGAACCAGATTCTATTCTATAAAAGCGATGTTTAAGGTTGTTGTCATATGTCTGATTCGCTATTGTATCGATGCATTGTTACTGATTTCCATGTTCTCTATTTTTTCACACGATCTTGTGGCACATTCTCCTCCCTCCGAGTCGGCCATGTATCCTCCCCCTTCCGACCGGTGATTTCCTTACTGGCGTCGCTCACAGTCGAGGCCGTTCAAGTCAGCTTTGCTTTTCAGGCCGCATTTAGTTCAACTTTCCCAAGTACTTTGGGAAAATACAAAGCAGTTTAGCCTAAAGAACTATGAAAAATGCAAATACTATTTGGTAAACTTTTGCTTTGAGGAGCAATTGAAGTGAAAGTCCGTTTGGTTGAAACACATTTGAAAGTTTCTTTGAATGATCGAAACAAGCTTTTTAAATTTTGATTTACTTACAATTAGAAATTATCACAATTTATACAATTTCTTTTTTTGTCGTAATCACAATTTATACAAATTAAATGTTAACTATTAACATTATAAATGTAAGAAAATCACATTTCTTTTTTGGTTAAAAATCAAATTCGACAAATACAACAATGTCTTAAAAAAAAATTTCAAATACACAATGTTTTAAGGTGCAAAGATGCATATTGGGACAATAATTTCTCAATCTTACATAAAACAATAGTAACTGTTTCCCAATGTTGCAATTTTTTCAATCTGCCAATACGCTAAAAATGCTTATTTAAAAGTTTTTCCATTCTCAAGCTGCAAAACCGCTCATATCACATCGATCTCAAGGTGCATATATGCATTGTTAAAATTGACACAAAGTCACACAGCAAACATCCTGCAAATAGAAATTGATTCTTCAAAGAAACCGACATTATATTGATCAACATGAACTGATTACATCAGAGCCAAGAACCAAAGATTGTACAGCTGAAATGATCCCCAATCACTTATGGAATCCCACAAAAGAGTCTATCTGGCAACTATTCCCTCAACTTGACATGATGGAACTTGAGCCTTCGTCCAGCACTACAATGAAGTTCGTTATTGCCACGGCTTCCAACTCTTGAATTGCATCAAAGACGTTAACCGAACTAGCCAAGTAGGCCTCAATACACCAATTGCTTCCTTGATCCTTGATTGCCACAAATCACATATGTAATTAAACATTGGATGAAACATTGCATGCTAAGTTTGTGCTACCACTAATTACTTTGTTAATTAAAAAAAAAAAAAAAAAAACAATGGGCAAGGAAAGATTGTACAATGAGTCTCTGTAAAAAGCTAGAGGCGAGGAATACAGAGCCACTACTCATCAAGTCAATTCATAGCATTCAAACAACTGACTCATTCGCATTATTCACTTCAAGAAGTTGTGTTTCGATGTTTGAACATAAAACGCTCATCATCACTAACTGAAGGGACTCACTTTCACAGAAGCACCTCATTTTCATCACCAAAGCACTTCACACTTGCAGAGACCTCCTCTCCCCCAATTGAAATTTTATAGGGGCACACGAAAAGGAAATTCTAGGCAACATTGAGGGGAAAGTACACTAGAAGTACCAAAAGTTGTGTAAGGCGCTCATTTTGGTACCAAAAGTTTCCATCGGATCAATGTCAAATTGGAGAAAAAACAATCACTTTGATGTCACCGATGAGAGATTCTGGCCAAATTAATTACATAGCTTTTATATTTAAAAAAAGAAGAAGTTGTGGTGGCTTTTAAACGACGTTGTTTTCCATCCTTCTTAAGAAACGATGTTGTTTTGTGGTCATACGTGGACAGCCTCACAAAAACGACGCCACATAGTTCATATGAGGATTGAAATTAGGGTTTCTTTGTCGTTCACCCGCCGTCGCTCGGCCACCGTCGTTTGCCCCCCATCGCTTGGACATCGTTGCTCAACCCCCATTGTAGTTGCTCGACCAAGTGAGTGAGTAGAGGCTAAGGTTGTTGCTCAAGCAAGAAGTGGCGAGAAAAATAGGAGGCAAGGGCAGAGTAGGAGGAGGAAGAAGGGGGGTCGAAGGTGCCACTATTGGTGCCGCTACTGGTGTCATTGCTGGTGCCGCTGCTAGTGTTGTTCTTTGAGGAAGAAGACAAGGAGGAAGCCCATGCCTTCTCTCTCTCTCTCTCTCTCTCTCTCTCTCTCTCTCTCAATTTGGGGATTTAGGGTTCTTACTTGGAGAAAAAATGCCAAACGGCATCGTTTTGTTGTTTGGATGTTGACTATACTCTCCGACGAGCCACGTCAGCTTCAAAAATTAATAAAAAAAGTGTCACGTCGGATTTTCGGCTAATTAGATTGGCATTGGCACTGAAATGATCGTTTTTCAAATTTGTTGGCATTTAAGTTATCCAAAATAAACTTTTGGCACCAAAGTGAGCGCCGTACACAACTTTTGACATTTCTAGTATACTTACCCCCAACGTTGAAAAAGGGCTTGCAAGTAACCATTGATGAACCCAAAAGTGCATGGAATGATAAGAGTACTCATTTCAATAGCTACGTAACCATTCCTAGAGGCATTAATTTTGCCATTAATATGTTCGGTTCACCAAAAATGGCATCATCCTTGAGTACATAATAGTAATATCCTACACACCATATTAATCTTAACACTTATTTTTACAAATTCAAGTTTCTATCTTATGCACACAATTATGCTAATAAGCAATAAAAGAATAAAAAAAAAAAAAGCTCTGCAAAACTTATTTTTATTATATAATCATTCAAATGGTTATTCGATATAAAATATAAACTAGTACTTGCATATTGCTCAACAATCTCTCTTTCAAGTACTAATCCGTAAGTGAGGTGAACTTTGTTTCTTCAAGTTTATCCATCCAAGCAACACGAAAAAAATCCATCACCATACTCAAATTGTCGTAGTGAATTTGGTGCTAGACAACTATGGTGGCCAATCTTCTTTTATCTTATATCATAGTATCAAATGTGCTTTTGGACATCCCATGACTTTCAAATGTCAAACTCATTCGAACAAGATGGAATTTCTTAAGAAAGAAAATTATACGAGATATCTACTATGGTCATATCTTGGAGGTAACACAGCCGCAGAGGGATTGAATCTTCAAAAAAGTATTGTTTCCTTTCAGAAGACATGTAAATAAAAAAAATAAAAAAAGAGAAAATAAAAAAAAAAAAAAGGCTTCAATTCGGTCATAATTGAAAGGGCCTTGTCCAATTTGCGCAGCCTGGGCCATGTCAAGCTCATCATGAGAGGACGTCTTGGCCCAGAGATCAAACCCATTAAACCCGTAGGCCCATTAAGCTAGTCCAACTCGTCTCAGGGTTGAGGAGCTTCTCGTGGCAGCAGCTTCTTCTGGCGATTCCCTCTCCATCGCCCTCAGGCCGCTAATAGCCACCGCTGATCGACCATCGCCAGCCATCGACGCATGCAGTCATCGCAGATAGCTCATCCGCAAAGATATCAGCAATGCCGCGGCCGATCATCACCAGTTTCACCGCCATGAAGAGGCTCCGTTCACCCCTGTTTCAGAGTCATCGCTACCTTTGACGGTTCTCGGTCTCGGCGATATTGTCCATTACGATCTCTCTCCTTGAGGCGATCATCAATCTCAAGCAATGACAGCTTTGCCAACGCATCCCTCTCCTATGCTCTATTTTGGTTTCAACCTTGCATGTTTCAGTGCACGCCTGTCCTCATATTCGTCGATTTTGTCTCCGATAATGTTTAAAATGAACATCTCACTCTATACTCCTCACCGATGATTTGTTGAGTATTCTCTCTCGACCACTTCGAGTTTCATGTTCATCAGGTGTTCGATGTTTTGCCCATGTGATTTCCATTATTGATTTGCTTCTATCATTAGTCAATAGGAGAGCATTCTAGTGCGATTTGCATGGTTATTAGTTGATGGATCGGCCCTAAGATATGATTATTGACTCGTTACTTGCTGGTCGAGAACCATCATGCACGAGGCCAGCCCAATCTTGGTCATTCTCTAATTGGCGTTAAGCTTTGATTGTCAGCTTGCTCCCATGCATTTTGAGATCTTGCCTCTTGCCTTGAGTGTAGGTACACTGGATTTTTTTCGCAAGAGAGAGAAAGTGAATGCGAATCGGAGCAATGGAGAGAGTTAGGGATTTGGGCTTTTTGAAAGAGCATATACCGTTGATTAACCGGCCTTGTTTTGAGTCCTCTACTGTTTATTTGGTGGGGGATGCTTTTATCTTGTGCGTACTTAACATCATGATTGGGAGGCAACCGTTCTAGGCAAACAAAGCATGTTGTCTCTCGTGTCACACCATCGACTTTTCGGGAGTTCCATCATCGATACATCTCTTAGGCAATGCCGGTTATATTTATTCCAATGAAGTGATCGAGATAGTATCATGTTTGCACAATCATGTATACATATGAGAAATTCAATTTTGCACGGTAGCACGATAGCATATTGTTACACCATATGCCACATAGATCCTCATTAGTTTGATTAAGATATCCTAATCATTAAACATGGTATAGGGGTAAAATATTTAATTTAGATGGGTTGAAGGCAAATATAATCAGTTTGTTGATCTTGTTTGCTAGGGTCTCGAAACAAGGCACCACAAATACAAAAAACCCAACTCGCTGACTTTGCGAATTTGGATCATATTGAACTACTAAAGGTCATTTTAGAATTTTTTCTCGATAATCCTCCCCCTTCAAAATATTAAACGCTACTAACATTGCTCAGTTCACGAGGATCAAGTTTTGAAAAGGTTTACTCAAGTCGAGTTCATGAAATTTTTCGGATTGGGTTATACTGACCTACTCTTCAATAATATCTCTAATACCAATCCACATGTAAGAATTTTCTTTAAGCAATGATTTTATGTTATTGGAATAGAAATAAAATACAAAGTTATGGGCCTTATCGATTGCGAAGTGAATTGGGCAAATCATCTGTTATCATAAACACTTGGATCAAGTAAAAATTACAAAAATAGGCACAATACCAGGTATGGGTAGCAGCATGATGTTTACCTTAATATCCCTCTCCTTTCATTAGTTTTCACAATCAAAACATGTGTCAAATCGATAATGCACACACAATTAACATCCGGGGACATAATCAAGCTTCATTAGGCTCAATCCATTTTGATTACGAATAATGCAATTTAAATTTGGACAGCAAGTGTTCATGATTATTTTTGCACAATTCCATGATGAAATTCACAGCAAAAACCGGCATTCAAAGGCTTCAATTACCATCTTATATCAAGTTTGATGATTCACTTTCGTAAACTATTGCAAAAAAGTATGGTTGTTAAATAGGTGGGTTGAGTCAAGTTTGGATCGGATTGAAAATGATCCAACCTATATTGCGCCATTTAACCTGTTTTGACATATTTTCAAGAAATGTAAATTTATCGGCTTGTATTGAATCCGTATTACCAAATCAAATTAATAGTTAATGTACTTTGGGAGAACCCATTTAACCCACTTTAAGCTTTTTATATGTGTATTTTAACTAGACAATATTTTCATATCAAACTAAAAAGTTAATTTAACAATAAAAAATTAATAAATAAAATAAAAAATGTAAAAAACCTAAAACCTGACCAGCCTAACTCCCTGCTCGGCAGAACTAAGCCCAAGGTCTCCTAAGCAAAAGCCTCACGCCCAACCCCAACCCCCCTTCTCCCGAACGTCTCCGCATTGCCTATTTTCCAGCCCTTTTTGAAAAAAAATTTCTTTTGTTTTCTTTTACTATTTTTTATTTCTTTCCCATTGACCTCCTCCTTCACCGAGAGCCTGCTGTTCTTGTTGAGAGAACGCGCCGTTCTTCACAGACAATCAGCTGCCGGAGCCCTTTTTATCGACCTTAATGTCTATCCGCGAGCGCCACGACCGACTTTATACCTTCATCGCCAATCATGACCGGAGGGTTTGGCTGAGACATTTTGTCGAACATCCGGCGGGCACTAATTTGGGGGAGGAGCCTGGACTCATTCAAGACTCGAGCTCACATTGTAATCCACAAAGAATCAACAATCAGGACTGGAAATCAATAGGCGGCGACCCAATCACATTCAGCACAAGCACGAATGAGGAACAACAATCTCGGTCTTGGGTTTTACCAAAACGAAGCAAAACGGGCAGAGAGAAGGGCTCGGGCTTGGGGGGGGGTGCGCGGGGGCGGGGCGGCCGGCGGCTTCTTTCCAAGACAGGCACTCGCATTTGAACATCCTCTCTCTCATTCTTTCGCGCGGCGCGTCGGATCAAGAACGCGCCTCTCCGTCGGAGAAAAGTAGGGACTTTCTGGAGGCCATGAGAGAGAGAGAGAGAGAGGATGGGCTGAAAGGGTAAAAGCGACGTGACACGCGCGCCGTCGTAGTTGGTTGGTTTGTGCCAGCATTCTTGTAGGCACCTCCGATTCCCTGCCGTCCCTCCCACCTCCGATTCCCTCTCCGTCAAATCCCTCAACCCTAGCCCCTTCCTCAATTCCTTCCGCAAGTCTCTCACCTCCATAGCTGCGGAGGAGCTGCGACAACGGAGCTGCCTATTGAAGCGGCAGAACCTTGAAGAGACGATGGCGAGCGCGACACAGTTGGGGCGGTGGACGGTGACAAGCAGGCGAGACTGCGGTGGTGAAGGCGACGGCATCCACCAAGAGCAAAGGCGCTGATGATGGAGATACGTAGGCAGGGTGTGATGAAAATTGAAAAGTAACAGTGGCTCTAAGTTGAGTTATTACTAGATTATACTTAGATTTGGGATAGACACATTTATGACTCATTTTTCAGTTGGTCATTTTGCCAACTCTACCAAAAAGTGCCGAGCAACGCGATAACACCATGACGTCACATGAAAGCCCAAGAAGTAATTAATCGTACTAATATAAAACTTCTTGTGAGCAAGCCTAGCTCCAAGACCTTGAGTGAACCTAACAAATTGCAGACAATCAAGAAACTACGAGAAAGACTATTTCTCCAAATTTGCTGCCAAATATCAGTTCAAATACCGAATGGAGTATACCTCAAGGCCAGTGAGGATTATCAGCTAGTGCCCACACAGAAAAGAAGCAAAGCAAAATAAAAAATCAAGAGACCGATGGAGAATGAGTCGAAAAAGATTCTAAAGTTCAATCGAACAAGAGTCACCCAGTTGTTAATCGTCCAATTTCACCAGGAGCTGATTGTTCTTGGACGAGAAGCCTCATGTGAGAACGTGCCCCGTATCCATAAGCGCTTCAAGATACAGGCACGAGCATCCCAACAAGCCATGGACGAAGTGGACAAGGTCAGGCTCTAGCTCCCTGGAGACAGCATCGCGCTAGAGATATTGTCATTGGATTTGTAGTGGAAGAGGGCTCTGATTTTGATCTTCGAAGGCAATGAATCAGCAACTATTAATTCAGCAATCTGAACAAGTCTGACTTAAGTTAACAGGAAGCAATTCCGATGAGCTGCATGAGGATGCCGAATAGTATTTTCGGACTGGTGTGGACAGTGATTAAAACTCGGCATTGTCAGGTCGTTTTGGGTTGACAAAATGATCCGTGGACTAGGGAGAACATAGGCAAGACCAGCCCCTGGAATGAATGAGACGCACCAAACCAAGAAAAACTGGTGTCCCTGGACAGGAGATAGAGCCTAAATTTGGATGGAGCAATGAAGATCTCCTGAATAATGGATTCTCGAACGAGCTAAAGAGAGGACAGAGCTCGGCTTCGTTTTCTCGAAAATCTGGACCAGCTTCATCCAAATGAGAGAAGATAGTCTCGACTCCACTCGACAAGGTGAATGCTACGATTTGACAAACTCTGGCCAGCGACATGGAAACAGAGCATAAGAGAGGAGAGTAAGGCTGAGGCGGCACTCTCGGTGAACCTTTTATTTTTTTACTAAAAGAATCCAGAAAAATAGGGACTCGGATCAGGCCTTGGGCGCAGTTTAGGCTTTGACACTAAATCCATTTTCAAAATAACTCAAGCCCGATTTAAAAGAAAGCTATGCCCAAATCACCAATAGCCCACCAAAGTTTCTATCAGAACAGACTAAGCCCAAACGGAACATCACTAGAGTTGCGCCCCACTCTCTCCACTTCAACTCAAACCCAAACAGCTTACTAATCCTTATAACAGAACTAAGCTCAGATCCACTCAAAATACCCTAACGTCTTTTTTGCTATTTCAGTCCAAATGAGCCCATTTCCCCTCTTATTTTTTTTAATTCCCTTCTCTATTACCTAAAGCCTTCCCACGTCTTCTTCCCACTTGGCTTACCTCGAGACAAACTTAGAACACACCAAAAACACATGATCGTAATCTACTGCCCGAGGATTACAACAATCAATGATCCTCACGCTGACACATCAGAATGTTTACTGAACACCCGCACCACCAGCTGTGATTGCCACCGTCGGCAAATACCATCACCATTGTTGCTTGTCGGACGCTATCCTTTTACTGCAACTTAACGAAACGAACAAAAACCGGAGGACATGGAGAAACATGTGGAAATAGACTCATACGTTTCATGAGTGATCAGCAATGTTATTTCCGCTCCAGCATAGCTCTCACATAACATTGGAACATAAGACTCCAAGAAAACAATGAACCCAGAAACGGAATGAACCATACGCTAACTTGGTTTGGGCATTCCAACGAACACATCATGAGCAGCGAGTGAGGAAGAAAACATTGACCAGTTCGGAGCTCGAGCGCAAACCCAAACTTAAAAGAAATCAACACTCAACGTTCGGATTCAACAAAAACCAACTCATTCAGGTCTAGCACGAGCAAGAGATAAAGAAAAGGAGGCCGGGCCGGCCTAAACCGGGCCCGGTCTCGCCTTTTCGTTTTCCTTTTTCCTTAAAAATAAAATAAATAATTTTAATTTTAATTTTAGTTAAATTTTTAGTACTAGTAATGCAAATGTTCCTAATGTCTGTATGTGATGCAATTTAATGAATATTAAATTCTAAAACAAATCAAATATCCTAATATTCACATTAGTAGGACAAGGAATATAATAGGAACACTGTGGGAGTCAACCATTCAAATGCAGTCAAGATTCAAATGCTCATAATCCTATAAAACAAAAGTTCTCCATTGTTTCATGGTATTTTTCCATCATAAAATGCTTAGAAGAATATTCTCAACTTAGGGAAACACCGGTATAAGTTTACGAACAAGCTCGACTAGAACGAACTAGTAATACGAGTTTACATAGAGAAAGAGAACCACCCCAAAGAACGCTACCACATATGATCCTGCAAAGCTCCACAAGAAGGCTTCTCTCCAGGCGTCATCCTCCCTGGTATGATTAACAAATGGCAGTGTATTTGATCCATCACATCTTGTTAATGGTAGTCCACAAAGAAGAGGGTTACCGTCATAACATTCTTCACCAAAAGTTCCAAATTGATTTTTTTGGTCTGGTGTCTTGCCAGACAAGTTGTTGTAAGCCACTCTAAAATTTGACAGGGTGTAGATCTCTATTAGTTGTGGAGGGATGGAACCACTTAAGTTGTTGTAAGATAGGTCCAAGCTCTCTATGTTCTTTAAATTGGAAAACGTTTTTGGGATCGGTCCCGTCAAATGATTGTGTGACAAGTTCAATGCTCGAAGGTCACTCAAGTAGCCGACCACTGGAGGAATAGAGCCTCTCAAATTGTTCCGCGAGAGATCTATTCCTGACATGAGTTCTAGAATGTTACCTTTATACGATTCCAACCTCCTCTTTGTCATGAACTCTACTTCTTCTAATTTCAACAAACTACCCCATTGTCCAATATCCACGAAGAGGACAGCAGATACGTCTACACCATATAAGTCTGTAGTTAGCTCATCGTTTCCAAATCTCACATCTTTCAAACAAGAAGGGATTTGTCCAGAAAGATTATTATTGGAGAGATCCAATATGCTCATATTTTTCAACAGACATAGATCCTGAGGGATTAAACCTTCAAAATTATTTCCTTGTAGCAAAAGAAACTTTAGGTTCCGAAGTGAACCGATCCAGTTAGGGACCTCACCTGACAATGCATTGTGTCTTAGATCCAATGTGACAATTGATGAACCTCTAAGAAGAAACTTAGGAAAATGCCCGGTGAGTGTGTCATTTGCTAAATGCAAGAACCTCATTAATGTAACATTGGCACATGGGGGCATGTCCGGCCCGAGGTTGTTACTTGTAAGGTCTAAAAGAACGAGATTATGTATGTTGCAGAAACTCGATGGTAAAGGACCTTCCAATAAATTACTCGACAACACAAGCACTTGCAAGAATAGCAAATCTCCAATCGAATTGGGAAACGTTCCAGATAAGGAATTATTACTTACATCCAAGACTTCCAAGAAGAAGTTATTCAATATACCAGGTGGTATGTGCCCTGTGAAATTATTGCTAGCTAGATCCAAAATGCTCAAACTTCCCAAGTTAGAATTCTCAGGTAGCATTTGGCCTTGCAAATTGTTGCTTGACAATTTCAATATAGAAAGCATCGTACAATTTTGAGCTAGTGTCTTCGGTATCTCTCCCGTCAACCCATTATTCGACAAGTCCAGTGAAATCAGTTGGCTCATATTGCCTATTGAGGGAGGGATTCTACCTTTCAGTAAGTTGTTTGACATGTTGAAACTTTTCAAATATGGGAGGATAGAACCAAGCCAAGATGGAAGCTCTCCGTCAATAATATTAGTAGACGCATGTAACCGCTGCATGCTAACAAGATTCAAATTGGAAGGCAAATAAAAAGCACCTGACAAATGGTTGCCATTGAGTTCCAAACATGTTAGGTTCACATTGTTGTCCAATAGCCAATTTGGGAAATTTCCTGTCATTCCATTGTCATTGAGTTCAAGCCATATCAAGGCATACTGTTCTTTCAAAAAGCTGGGAATTATGCCATTTGCGTCTTTGTTGAGCACACAATTTGATAATTTAAACTCCTTTAGTTGAAATGAAGGAAACCAAGTGGGTTCTTCGTATTTACTTCCAGACGATGCCGGTTGTCGTGGAGGTACAATATCTCAAGGTTTGAATTATTGGCTATGGAAGCAAGTGAAAGTGAGCCTTCAAAAGCATTCCAAGAAAAGTCAATAGATTCAAGTGACTTGAGATTAGAGAGCAGACATGAAGGAATGGCCCCGCTAAAATTGTTATTTTCGACATTAAGCACACGGAGTGAGGTCATATTGCAAAAGCATGATGGAAGAGGACCCCACAATCCATTTCCATGAATATTCAGCTCTTCAAGATTCCTCAATCCGCACAAGCCTGAAGTAGACGCTGCAACTATGAGTATCATCACTAAATAGAAAATTTTGATAAGATGGAGCTCTATAGTTGAATCACATCAGCACAATGCTTCATTTCCCCTAGTCTTTACACTACATTAATAGAACGAAAAAAGAAGAAACTTAATTACTTCTGGAGTTCGACAAATTTTAATTATATCAGAAATCAAGTCTAAAGTTGATATTAATACTAGATTTAAGGCTTAATTTCATTACAGTTTCTGAAACTTTATTGCTAAAAGGATTCGATGTGATCCTCCATTAAGATCAGTGTGAGATCATGTGCTTTTCTTGTTCCTTTTATTTATTTATTTATTTTTTTGCATCTGCTCTCAACATTTTTAATGGTGCTAACTTTCTCCCTTTTATTTTCCCTCCTTCTTCTCCACCTTTCCATGTCCTCCACAGCAACTCACCATCGCCACCCCCCATCCTCCACTACCATTTGCACTAGGGGTGATCGGGTCCAGGGTGGCTAGGGTCTAGATCTGGACCCTGTACCCGACCCTGTTATAACCGGTTCCTCTTTTCTGGACCCTATACCCGACCCTGTTTGTATTGGACCCTATACCTGACCCACCCTGTTTTTCCGATCCGGTTCCAAGGTCAACCCTGTTTCCATTGGAACCTGTTTTGCAATCTTCCGATATCCTATACAACTTTGAATTTTATATTAATAAGCGAGAAAATAACGTAATCTTCCTAATTTATATTGAAACATTAAGCACGGTAATAAATTAATACATGAACATTTGGAATAAACGAAAAATTAAAGATCCATAGGGCTAATTATAATAAATAAAATCATAAGGCAAAGAATTAACATCAAACATGGGTCTAATATTAGTCTTATTCCCACAACTACTACATGAAGCTACTCATTTATTCAAGCATAACTCTTTATACAAAAGAGAAATTAGGTGAGCCAATCCATGTGATACACAAGAATTTGGTGGCAACAAATACCGTCCGTCCATCAAACGGTGCGAGAGGGAGCCGGTGAGGGAGGGAAGCAAGTGAGGAAGATGAATGACAAAGGAGAAGTGCCATGCGTGTTTGAGAGAGCCAAGAGGAAAAATATCATGTGATTGCGAGAGTAAAAATAGAAATCAGAAAAAAAAAAAATGTTTTGGACCTCTAGTTACAAAACCGGTCCAAGAACCGGTTCCAAAACTGGTCCAGAACCGGTTTAGGGTGGGTAATCACTTGGACCTGTTCCGGACCGGTTTAAACCGGTTCCGAATTTTGGGAACCTGTTCTTGGACCGGTTTCAATGGGAACCGGTTCCCGACCCTGTTTTCCGGGTGGGCCGGTCTGGGAACAGGGTATACCCGGTCCGGTTGCACACCCCTAATTTGCACCATCGTCCCAGCTCGCTATGCATATTGCCGGTTGCTTCCCCTCCATGAGGCCATACTTCATATCGAAGTCATAATGGCTCATGTCGAAGGTCGTGCACGGTTCTCTTGCGGCAGTGATTTTGACTCTAGTGGTGGTAATAGCGGCGAGCTTCGTGGTGTCATGATGGGTCCGAATGCGCGGTGGGCGGATGCAGCGATGGGCAATGGTAATGAAGATGCCGAGTTCTTCGCAACCTTAGTTATCCTAAAATTATGGGATTGTAATTGTGAAAGTGTACGATAGTAATTTAGGCAGTGAACACCAATATTTAAAAGATAGCTTTATATGTATATTATAGATTTGTAACATCGATTACACTATTATAAATTGTTTTGTACACAAAAATTGGGCATATAAGACACGGAAGAAAAGTTTAATCTAAAAATGTAACTAAATAGATGTACAAAAAAATAATTAGATAAGATTAATAGCTTCTTCACAAATTCGATTTAATTATAATTTTTACATAGATTATGTGGATTTCTTTATTAACATCGTATTCTTTAAATGTGATTGTCATTCAACCAAATCAAAACTTGAGATCATTTTCTTCTTATCCATTAGTTAAATTTTATTTGAATTGAACCATCAAAACAAAATTTGAGTAGAACTTATGAAATAAGCTATATTTCAGATAAGTGAATTTCAGAGGAAGTAAAACTAAATAAATTGCAAATACGTATGTGTGAAATAAGTCAAATTTTCCAAATGTTTAAGAAATAAATGTTATTGTAATATTTAAAGTCAGAGAATATTAAGTAAAATAAGATATAAAGTAAGCTGCCATTCAAATCATTTTATTTTAATTTTAGAAAACTAGATAAAATTTGTATTTATGATTGCACTAAAAAGGTATGTTTCCAAATATGAATATCATTGATGTAATAAGACATATTTTCATATTTCTATTTCTAATTTAAATTTTAGATTACATGAATAAGTTATTTCAATATATTTTATCTTCATCTACAATGTGCATATTTATCCTAAAGAGTTAGAATTTCGAGAATAATAAATCGATCATGTCACGACCTCCTTGTGCCCTCTTATGGGGCGTGAAGGCTAATGGCTTGCTAAATCTAAGCTTAGCCTAAGCTCTCTCAAGCCCACAATTTGCAACTTTTAGTTCAATATTTTTAATTGTAAGTCATTTTCAAGTAGCAGTCGCTATTAAAGAAATTGTAAATTTGATTACACTAGTTAAGCAACTAATACCCTTTTGATATCTAATATTGTTTAAATCTTGAAGTTTGATTTTTTTGAAGGATTTTTCATGCATTTTTTTGGAGAAAATTATTGAGAAACTTTTTTTTTTAAGCTTTTTCTAATTTTTGGAAAAAAAAAATTTCGATTTTTTTAATATTTTAAAAATACTTTTAAATATATTAAAAAAATAATATAATATTATAATATAAACAACCGAACCCGGGTCGGATATCCAAACCCAACCTGGGCCAAGGCCAACTAGGGCCTCGACCAGACTAGGCTCATTTATTGAGCCTGGTCCAGCGATTGGCTCGGCCCGTGCGTGGACTAAAAAGGAAAGCCCTCATGCCCGGGCCGGTTGAACCCGAGACCCGAGAATGATCTGGACCCGACCCGACTCGAGCTCCCCCTTGCACCCGCGCTGTCTTATTCCTTGGACCTCATCGAGAGCTCCTCCTTCTCGATGTTTTGCCAGAAGGGTCCGCCCTCCAACCGTAAACCTTGCTCTAGTGACACTTGCACGCATTGGCCTCGACCAAGAAAGGGCGGTAGTGATGGCCAAGGATAAGACGACACGACAAACCAACAATCTCAGAGACGAGCACTCTCAGCACAAGCTTAGATCTGGTTTAGACATTCCGTCGAGCGGGTGGCACGCGCAACTGGAACAGGGGACTCTCGGCTTGAATGGGATCAGAACCGGCGCCGGTGCTTTCAACACAAACTAGAACACGCGTGATGGCGTGATAAGGGACGGCTAGTGGCCGGAGCTCGCGGTGAGCTAGACGGCCGCGGTCTCTGACTCAACATGCCCAAAAAAGGGCACGGAACATGGTCGGGGAAGGCTCACTGGTTTGGCTCGCAAGAGCGTCCGCTGGGCGAGCATGCCGGATGGAGCTCGCACATGGTCGAGGTGTCGGTTGAAGCCCTCTCGCTCGGATCTCCTCTGATTTCACTCTTGGCCGACTTCTCTCTCTGCTTCAACCTCTCCGATCCCCCTTTCTTCGACAACTGCTCTCGGTCCCCCTCACAGATGCTCTTTTTTTTTTTTCGGATTTCCCTCCTCCTCCTTCAATCGAGTCCGTGGCCCACTATTTATAGGCAAGGAGCCCGGTCGATGGAGGTGCTCCGACCGCTAGTCCTTGGCACGTCGACCGGGTCCTCTCTTGGTCGAGAAGACTTTTCGACTTTCCCGACCATCCACTTCGCAGCGAGGCCTAGCTCGTGCCTCCTCTCTCTTGCACCGTCTCCTACCTACTCCACCCTTAGCTGCTTCGCTCCGTAGTGTCCTCGGTGCCGTGCGGCGGAGAGGAGGAAGAGAGAAGCGAGAGAGAGAGGGCTGGGCCGAGGGGGAATCTAGGGTAAGCCAAGCTCGGGCCCGTGCACGGGAGACAAAAAAAAACCAACCCAGCCCCCGAGCTCCTTCTAGCCCCTTTTTTAAAAAATATTATTTTCTATTTTTTATTTATCCGAAATAAGGTAACATAAGGGAAAATAAAATAAAAATAAAGCCCAGTAGATGCAAATAATATTAATACCAAGGAGATGTGAAAATCCTTTTTTGTTAGGGCCGAATTGTCTCCTAATATTTTATGCAATTTATACCTAAATATTTAGTCAAAATTTAGGTATCAACAATCATTTATAACTCAATAGCCAAATGTATCCCATGAGGCAAAGTTTTGCTGCAAGGCAATCACATATATTAGTTAAGTGGCATATGTGGAGTAAACTTAAATCGGATGGTTAAATTTAATATTTCAAGGTACATTATCTTTACTCACTTTTTTTTTTCCAAATACTTAATCAATGAGTAATAGAGGTTGAAAAAGATGAGTGTTGGAAATTTTTTATGAGGCGCTTTGTCTTTTTACTTATATTTAAGTCAATAAATATTAAAGCTTGTTGATGACAAATCAATAAGCCAATGCTTCTAAGTCGAAGTGAAGTATCATATGTTGAGCATAAGAGTGAACATAGCTCCGACTTTAACAATATACATATAAAATTGATAGATAAGGGAAAGCCTACTTATTTGTCCAAATAAGAGATAATGTCTTCAATGACAAACCCAAAAGATAAAAACTTATTTACTAATTTTAATCATGTGACGAAATAAGTTAAATTTGAAACGATAAATATAATATATTTAAACAATATATGTTGTAGGATTAATTTCAAATTGAATAAATTTCATGATTAACTAGTATTATAAATTGCTTTCTTGATAGACAATTTATATGGCCGCCCTGAGGGGCTATGTTGGTGGTTTTAGATTTTTAATTTTTATTTTAATTTTGCAATTCTCATCATTTTTCCTTTTTTTTAAAATTTTTTTTTTCCTCTTAAAAAATTAAAAATATTTTTTCTTTCTTTTATGTGGAGCTTAGTGCGCGGTACATTATTACTACGCATGTTAAGAAAGTAATAAAAACAAACATTTCAGCTTTTCTGGTTAGCCAAATCACAATGCATCAATTTGATAATTTTGAAAATTTGATTGGACTTTGGTGATATGTTTTAAAATTTATGATGCATTTATCCTTTTTGAGATAGGCCATTCTATTGCTGCCTAATTCTAGTGCCTTCATCCTTGGAGCTAGTAGCCACTTATAAAATAGTGTCTTATTATCATATTTTGCACGCAACAAATTCTCTCTCTCACAAAGTTTATTACTTTGCAACGACACTGTTATTAAGAATAACTTAAGTCTTATAAGTTAATTACCATTCGGTAACAATAGTTTCTTCACTCTCTCTCAACTCACAACTTAAGGTTATTGACTCCCTTATTATCTTTCATTTATATAGGTAATTTAATCAAGAAGTATTACCATAGACAACAGATGATATGCGCCTTTTTTTTTTGCTTTGTGAAAAGTACAAAATAATTTGGTTTTTACTATACTATGAAAATCTAAAATATAACTTAATTTAAAAATAATACAAAAAACTATATCTCCACAGTTGTGTATGTTGTGGGTGTTTTGAAATAGAAGAAAAGAAGAAGTCAAAGTGAAAGATCCGCAACATTTAAAATAAGCAGAAAGGATAAAGTAAAAAATCAATGTAAACATGTATGTCCATTAAGGTTGCTTTGTTTGAGCTTTAGTGTCATTTAATTTCTTAGGCTTCATGGCTTTGTTGAATTTATTGACACTTGCAATCCCTGAAGTTTGACCACCATTGTGGTTTAATATGTAAACTTTAAATATTGTTTGATATTGATTTTTGATTAACTTTTGCATTTAAATTGGTTATGATTCCTATATAATATTTGACCTTCGCCGGTATCTTTGTCGTGTTAGTATTTAATATTCTTAGCTATGGCTCCTTGAATCTGTTATGTTGTTACACTATTATTCAGATTGGCCCACACAAAAAGTTGTAGAAAACTAAAAGCATGGGGACTAAACTTTAATCTTCAAAGATCAGGGAAAAGTTTGAAAAATAAATAAATAAACTTGTAAGGATCCAGACATCATAACACATTGAAGCATGACATTGGTTTACTTATGGTCAAACAATTATATGTGCTTCTATGATAAGTTAATAATGATAAACGAAAGCCTTTCTATAGAAGTACCTTCCAATAACTTCGAAGGGGCATCCAATGCACAATTACTTATGTCTAAGGCCATAAGAGATGTTATCCTCGTAATGCCCGTGAGAGCATCATTCACCAAATTGTTCGACTGAAGATCCAGTACCTCAAGATTCACACCTGTGATTAACAAAAGGTTCTCAACATCAAACTTTACATATCAAGGCACTGTCTTCTATTTTACATGTACCTTCAAGCTGATTGGAAGACAAATTTTGGGCCTCCATTGAAGTTTGCTTGTACAATGAGGGGACTCGTTGCAAATAATTGCAAGATAGATCTAGCCTCTTCAATTTCTTCAAGTGTACCGTTCCGTTTAAATTTGATTATAGAAAGATTCATGCATGCATTATGGTCAATTAATTGTTTATAGATATCATATATCTAACTATCTTTAATATACCAAGAATAACTATATGCTCATGATGAGGAGAACTTATTAATAGGTAGAAATCAATTATTCCAATGTATCCGAGCATAAAAAAAATTCTATCGCTTTGTTTGTAAACCAATTTCAAAAGTGAGTAGTTTGTGCCTTTAACAATACTTATTTTATTTAGTTAACTAGCAAAGCTGAGATAGCTATGTGCTCCCCACCTGACATTTCTTTACTTTACATCTGTAATTATCATGTGACAACATACATGGCATAGTATTGTCATGTGGCTTGCATTCGACTAATAAGCATTAGTTTTGGCTTGCTTGTGCAAGGTAACCGCCTCCTCATGAAATGGCGGCTCAGCCTTGGGCTATCCAGATTTGGGGTCGAAGTAGAGAAAGAGAGAGGGAAACTCCACCAAACAACGGTAGCTCAAGGGTCACAAGGCTTATATGAGTGTCCATGGTGGGTTTGTGTGTGAGAAAAGAAGTGGGAAAGCGAACAAAGACTAAATGGGAATAATTACCGAATTAATTTTAAATCTATTGTACGGAGACTAATTAGTCCTAAACTCTTCAAATTTCCAAATAATCCTAAACATTTGTATGAAATTCCAACGTAATATTTCTAGCAAATTGCTACTAGAAATTGCTGACGTTATATTCAATCATCAACGGTCATTAGTACATTGCACAGCCAACGATTTGACACGCACAATTCTTAATGAAACAACATTGTTTTGCATATTTTTCTGTTTTTTCTGTTTTTGCCCTTTTCTTTCTTCCTTTTTTCTTTTCTTTCTTTCCATGTGCTAGTGTTCATCTTCTTCCTTAGAGAGCTCCTATTCATCGTTCATGGTGGTAGAATGTTTCAGCCGGGTAAAAACTGCTTGGTTGGGGTTGCTTTGAGATCCAAGGGCTTTGATCTTGAAACTCCTTAAAATCAGTGACATTCTTATCATTTTCGGTGCTTCTTGTTCTCAACTTGTGGCAATGAGAAAAACGTGAAAGCAATTAAAGATCCATCTAAAACTTAGAACAAGCAAAAGCAAAAAAAAAAAACAAAGCTCTTTGAAGGGTGCATTTGTGAGTCAAGAAAGCCATGTACCAAACTTTCACCACTTGCTAAAACAAAGAAATTTGAAAAAAGAAGAGGAAACGATGAACAACAATGTTGAAGGACGACAAGACGCTTGCATTAGTTGAAGGGGAAAGAAAAAAGTCGACATTTTAGGCACTAAAAAAGTCGGAGGTAAAAATAGTAGGATTCTTCATAGCAGAGAGTGAGGAGTTTGAAACAATAGTTTCATGCTCTTAAGTAAAAGGATTAAAGAAAACACAAAGCATAGATTTTGCAACGACCGATCAGGGAGTCACCTAATATAGAGCACAACATTTTATAGGACATTGAATGAGCAAAAACTCAACAATACTCTCCAATAAAAATAAATAAATAAATAAATAAATAAATAATTCTTTGCTACTAGCCGGGATAGCTAGGGTTCCAGGGAGATCTTTTGGGGAAATGTGGTGTTGTGGAGACAGAGTGACTCGATGGTCTCAGCTTTCTAGGAAGAAGATGAACAGTAGAGCAAAAAGTAAAGAAAAGAAAAAAGAGAAAGGGAAAGGTTAAAAAAAAAAAAAATTTTAAAAAGCATGCAAAATGACATCATCTCATCAAGAATTATACAGGTCAAATCACTGGCCGTGTCATGTAAGATGATTGACAATGATTGGACCATCACGTTAGCAATTTCTAGTGGCAATTGGTAGAAAAAACTTTATTGAAATTTCTTGCAAAGATGTAGGAATATATCGACAAAATTGAAAAGTTTAAGTTTAAATTGGTCATCATGTTATAAGCTCAAAATCAAAATGGTAATTTTACTGACTAAAGGAGAAGGGGAAACGTGGAAAGAGGGAAAAAGAAAAATGAAATATAAAGAAAAGCAAAAGGAAAAGAAAATGGGAAATAAATCTTAATATGGTTCTTGTGCCGAGGTATTTAACTTTCAAAAGAGTGAATTTACAATTATCCTTATAAGGAAGAAGCTTTCAGATGGCATCCCATGGACCAATTCTCTTGTGGTGCCATCCAAAGACGAGAGGGTCATTTGGGTCGCAGAGTACCGGATGACCCATAAATTGGCTAGAGGATTGATAACAACTCCATATGGAGAATGGATAAAGAGATTAAGGAGCTCTATGAAGGCATTAATGATTTCTAGAGTAATTTAGATAGATTTAACGACATATGCGGACTGTGATAGAGACCTTTGCCCAAGGTCAACAGCCTCACCTCTGACTTCGCTAGCATTATCATGGTTTGTCCTTGGTGTCTTCAAGCTCAAAGTCTGTCAGCACAATTGAGCCTCACATTCCAAATCTGAGGTCAACCAAGCTATAGATCATATGTCTAAGGCTCGACTGGACCTAGGATTTGGGTCGATCTAAGGTCAAAAGGGGCCAGTAATAGGCACAATTGTGTTTTTTGGTTGATGGCTACCATTGAGCCCCGGTGGGGGCGTTACCGCAATGTCAAGAAAGCGGAAGAGAGAAGGTGGGGGTTGGGTGCAAGGAGGAGGCTTAGGCAGCCTTGTCGAGCTTAGAGGCCAAGTGCTAGGTCGTCAACAACATCGTATGGCTCGAATGGAGGCAGGGCTGTGTCGACAAAGTGAGGCGGGCAAGCAAGGGTAGGCTGCGATGACTACAAGTGGCCTAGTAGTGATGAAAATTAGGGAGGTCAATCGGTGGGGGGAGGGGGGAGATTGTTTACTCATTTGGGAGTACTTCATCCCTAAAGCTTCGCTTTTAATTTCGGCTTTCTCAAATATGGATACATTCAAGAGAAGAGCAGCGAAGCGGAGAGAGAGACATATAGAGAGAGAGATGGAGAGAGAGACAAAGTGGAATAATTGGGCCTTACTTTAATAATTTGATAATGTAAACAAGTGGGGCATACTAGGAATAAAATGGTCTAAACACTATATAAGGATTGTATTAGCAAAATAGAAAGTGGAAAAAGTGCAATCCTTTCAATCTTATCTATGTATGGAATTTCTAGTTGTTCTTCCCAAGTACATGTAGATCACATCGATTGAATCATGTAAATATAATCAATATGCAATATATTATCCTATTTTATTTACATCTATTTGTATTAGATCGCCTTATTTGCACAATACGTAGCGTGACTTTCCCTATCTAAATAGACTAAGGGTTGACCTGAAAAGCACCCAGAGGTATTTCGATTTTCTTGCAAGTCTGGATGCATGGGTAGGGTGGTTGGGATTTTGGAATCATTTGCTTTCTCCTACCGGGCACAAGTCCGGGCATCCAGATAAATATAGATGTTGGAAGATGTAATGAAATATAAAATAAGAAATTAAAATAATTACAAGAGAAAAGAAGAAAAAGGTAATGAATGAAATAAGTCATAATATTGTTTGGATGCTAGAGAAAGGAATGATCAAATGAGGAAAGAAAAGAAATAATGCATCATCACTCTATTGTACTTTTATGTATTTTTAATTTGAAATACATAGAAAATATGTGTGAAAAAGAAAAGAGATTTTTGATAAAAGTATTAGTCCCCCTTAATCCTTCCCAACCCTTTATATGAGGGATATAAAGGACACATGACTATTCATAATTCTTCCCGATATGTTGTGATCTTTTTATTTTCGGTCCATTTATTTCCCTTTATCCAAACATTACACTACTAGTGACTACTTGTAAGATCCTTTCTCTTCCCACTAAATTAATCCCCTCTATCAATTTACTTTTCGTGATTTTAATTTTTTAGCAAACCGCATGACTCTTGCAATTTGACCTTTATATATCATGAAACGCTCAAAACATTTCCAAACATGTAAATATCAGTAAGTAGAATTATATATAGTTCTTTCATAATATGACAAAACATGATTTTCTTTTTTCTTAGTTTTTATTCTTGCGAGGAAGTCACAAATAAAAGTATTAAGGAGATTTTGGTCCACTTCCAAACAAGTGCCCTTCAAGTCAACTCCATTGGGTTGCAAAATGCAAACAAGTCCCATTTTTTGTGATGGCAGAAAAGTCGGCATTTGGTAAATCACTGCTTATTGAGCTAATTCTCTTCAGACATATCTTTACCATGGAGATGAGTCTCCTAATCAATTTGTGATATTTGCTATCAACTACTTTAGGAATTGCATCATTTGTGCAATCATTTATTTGTCACCAAATCACTCAATCCACTTTGTAGTTTGTAGCACCCTCGTATGATTACGATAAGTAAACAATTAATTAGAAGGATAATAAAAAGAAACAAATAATAGAGAGAGAGAGAGAGAGAGAGAGAGAGAGAGAGAGAGAGAGAGAGAGAGAGAGAGAGAGAGAGAGACCTGAGAGCTGATTTGAACTTAAATCCAACACTTGAAGTTCCTCCAAAGGAAGGAATAAAGATGCATCAATAACCCAAGGTTGCGACCTGAGAGATGATTTAAACTTAAATCCAACACTTGAAGTTCCTCCAAAGGAAGGAATAAAGATGCATCAATAACCCAAGGTTGAGGCAATTCCCACCATCGTATACCAGACAAATATAGTTGAGTCACCCGTGAAGTGGTATTATCGCACTTGACGCTTTCCCAGTCGCAACAGTTGCCATCGTCATCGTGCCACGATTGAAGAGAAGACCCATTCGGGTGGTTCAAGGCGGCCTTAATCTTGAGGAGTGCATTCCTCTCTCCTTCCAAGCACCCCATGCTTCTTCTTCCACTACCCATCAATACCAACAACACCCAAGTCCACAAACAGAATAAAAGACCCTTCATGTTTATAATGGTGTTTTGTGGGTTATTTCTGTTTCTTCTGCTTCACCATGTGCAAACTTACGGGGGCCATCTACTTCATTTATATGCGCAGGGTTTTTGCCTTTTGAGTGATTATCACGGTTGGGCTAACTCCACGAAACAACCATGGGCAAAGTCAAGGTCTGTTGGGGTCAATCCCATGGAACACGTAATTATCGGCATTGACTATACCAAAAATTTCTCCAAACGAAAAAGATCAAGATTATAAAATGATAAAAAGTTATTATTAGCAAATCAACAAAAAAATATGCCCAGGAATTACTTTGCAAAAAAAAAAAAAAAGGAGATGAGTAACTAAGGTTTGATATTGCTAATTTTTAGTACAAGTGTTGTTGTGCCAAGAAATATCAAATAAATTGGTATTTGTTTGGACTCGTTCATGGAAAAATAAGGCAAAGCCCCGATGAACATTGGCCATAACTACAGCGAGTTGTGAGGTATCGACCAAACAAGAAAGTGCAATTTCGATCAATTTGACAAAGTGGACAAGACAATACAGGTCAACATTTGGTATATCTTATAATTAACCTCAATTGCACCTTTCATGCTAATTGCAATTACTGGATCTAGATCATGTATCAAGACTTTTAGTAGTCAAATATCTAAAAGAATCATTACTTTTGAATATTATGTTAACGAATGGCCATGAGATTAATAAAGAACATGAAATTCGAGGCCATCGTGTTATTTTTGCCTATGACGATTAATTTCCTTATAAGCTATATCATTTGGTGACTTTTTCCCTAAAGACGTGAGCATTTTATATGGGCATTTCCTTGAATGTTCAAAATAAATCTCAATTAGTGTCGCCTCTTTGCCTCAAGGAGACAATTGTGGGAGTCTGCAAAACATAAGCGGATTCTCTTTGATGATTTCCATTTAATATCGGTCCAAAGTAAAATCAACCTTCCACATGAGTACTACTTGAATACCATTTGACAAATTGTATTTAATCATCTTAAAGGCAATGGTTGATGTCAATGGCTTTCTAATGTGAAGAATCCGTAACTCCTTCGTATCTCCATGTTAACTCACTATCGACCCTTCCTATGTTCTCTCAGCTTCCTTTGTGTTTGTGCAAATCTTCGACACAAAGCTTCAAAACTTGATATCTTTCATTATAATATTCCAAATCATATTTCTCATTATCTCTCAGGACACACTAGATTGGTCTTACGCGAAAATTTGCTTTGTAGTGATTTCATGGCCTGTCAAATTCCAATTTCTAATGGAATTATATAGCTAGATATATGATGACCAAACCATATTTTATACATATAACCATTGCAAAGTGTCATATTAATAGAGTGAATGCAATTACTAAACTTAAAATATACTTTATAACATGCTTTCATCGACACTGGTTGGCCTCCATTCTCATTTGCGTATGTCTGTATGCCCTTTACGTCTCATTGTATTCATTTATATATTCTACTTCACTAATTTTTGCTAATGGCATCTTGGGTCCCGAGGCTTGTAGCCTGAACAAGCCTGAAATCAAAATTAGAAAAATACACCCAAGGACTGATCCCATCAAACTCGTGCTTGAGAAATGCAGGGGTCGATTCGGTCGGGCCGATTCGGGTTTTCGAGCTCTTGATGGTTTATGAATTTTGTTAATTGTTTATTATCTTTTATTTTCCATCTTTTTAGTATCCCAAGTGCTGGAGAGGTGGAGTTCTTTTATTTATTTTTTATTTTTCTTGATTTTGTTAATTTTCATTACAGGTATTTTTTTGGCAAGACTATCGATTAAAGGGGTATTTGTTTGGACTCATTGAAAGGAAAATAAGAGCCAACACAACGATCATCACTCTTCTAACTTAATCAATACAAACTATTTCTGACTATACTTGTCACCCAGAAGTTGTCATATGCAATGTAAGCGACATAGTTGTTATCTATTTAGGTGGGCCTCTTTATTAAAAGAAGAATTATATATTTGTAAACCATTTTTCAAATATTGCACTGCAATTTTGTGTAACGGGTCTATTAGTGGTTAAGTAGCATAAATATGTGTGGTTTAGATGATCGATACTAGTTTGTGGAACGTATAATATCTATAATCATATATATAAGAGATTTTATACATCATTAGGCCAATACTGAGTTTTTCTAAAATAATATGAATACTGATAGATGCCTACATAGAAAAGTTGTCATGTCTTAATGATGTGCAATTACTTCCAGAGCAATTTCTCTATTATAAAATGGTTTTCGTAATTTAGTAATTCATCCACTAATTTAATTGGGTATTAGTATTCCTGTCCTTTCACGAGTCACCGAATGATTCTTCCCTTTTGGCGGTCATTCAATGAGTGGATGGAAAAAGAGTGGTAGGAAGTTTCCTTCCTTCCTTATTTTCTGGGGCAAATTCACGTCTAATTTCCTTTGAGGTCTAAATTGCGTTGCTTGGAAGCCAAACACAATGGAGTTCTTGTTCCTTCCAATTTTTGTAAAGATGCGACACATCTTTTCATCCCTAGTGGTCCTTAAGTTTTGCCGTGACGCCGAAGTTTTTCCTAGAAAAAGTATGCAAACCATTTCAATTATGTTGAAAATGAAGGACATGAAGATGATAGAGATAAAGGCAATAACCACAGTTGATTCAATCACTATAATAGAACCAATCAAATTCTTTGTGGAAATCAAATGTTCAGTAATCACCATGGAAAAATACTGATTGCCTTGTATTCAAATCACATGCTTTCAATGGATGTGATTTGTTACGTTGTGTAAGTCGTATGTGGACTTTTTGGCCAAAGGACTGACTAGATTTATTAGTAAAAGATATTGTTTTACATATTCCGGGTCCATATGCAAGAATTTTTCAGTGAAAAATTGCATTTTTAGTTCTAAACCTATTATATAAATTTGAATTCAATCTTAATCTTTTCAATTGAATTCAATGCAGTTTAAACTTTTGAGTAAAAATACAATCAAATTCTCTAGAGCAACACTTGCATGAAGATGCCAACATAGCGGTTCGGTCATCACTGACCCAACCATCTTAAGTGTCAATGCCATAGTTGATATGGACAATTTTAAACAAAACGATACCGTTCTTTTTTCTTCTTTTTCAAGTTTTTATTTTAGACTATCGGCATCCCCTTTCGCTATGGACACGGCATGTGATCTACAGGTATATACTCTTCAAATATGTTCGATGCGGTGATATTCCTCAGGCAAGGAAGTCTCTGTTCGGTGGAGGCACCAATTAAATTTTCAAAATTGACTGATCGACCAACATACTATCGTTCCCCGATTACATAAATTGAAACAATTACAAGGCAAATAACATTTGAATTATGATTTTTTTCTTCCTTTTCAATCCAAAATCCGATGCAATGAAACAAGTGCAATGAAAATAACATCTTGAGAGCGAATATGATAAGGGCTCATGTGACCACACTTCACAACCTGATTGAGTTGAGCCGTATCACAACCAAAGCAACAATTATCACTCTCGTAACTTCATTATTATTATCAAGGTTAATATCACAAAAAAATTCAGACTAATACATCTGTATCACATTTATCCTAAATTATTTCATGTCACAAAAAATCACATACTAGTGAAGTCATGCTGCATATACTCCAAAAATCTCAAATTCGCCACAATTTGAGGTAAATATAACATGAGTGTACCATTTTGAGATAAATTTGATATGAGTACAACAATGTTGATGCAAATATTAATTTAGGGTAAATATGACATAAGTATAACAGTTTGAAATTTTTTGTTATACAAAAATTAGTTTAGGTCAAATGTGGCACGAATATTATTAGCCCTTAATACTAACCATTTCTAAGTGTACTCGTTGGAGGTTGTTATATGCAATGTAAGCGACGTAGTTATTATCAGGGCTTCTTCATTGAAAGAAGAATAATATATGTTTGTAGATGAAATTCTAAGTATTTTTTCCAATTTTACACTGCAATTTTGAGTAATGAGTCTAGCTGTAATTAAGTAGCAAATATATGTGTGATTTATGTACATTATACTAGCTTGATTCCCCATGTCAGCACGTGTAAACAATCTCATGTTAAGGTCACTGTAAGGATTTTAGCTTCTTTTTTTTTACTTTGTCGACATAATTAGTAGATTTTTTGCGAGAGTTTACTTTAAATTAGTGAATAATCGAACTTTAAAGAAATCGATGTCTTCATCACCCATTTATTTCTCCCAAGTGAGAAGTATGAGCAACCAATTGGGGAAGTCCTAAGGCATGAAAGGCCAGACTTAGTGAAGCATCGTCACTTTTTTTTTTCTCATTTTTAAATATCGACATTATATAGTACGCATGTATTATGTTTAATGTGATAGTGCTTAAGTGAGTACTGATGCATAATTAATTGCTTGTGAACACGTCATTTCCAACCATGGAGTCGGGAAGGGCATAACAGGGGCTGTCACCCGCTGCTCTAAACTTCCTCTTCAGTTCCCAACAAAAAGAAAATCTAATGCTCAAAATCAAATCTATAAGGTACTAGAAAATTTAGATGAACGGAGCTTTGTGGCCGGAAGTCACGTCGTCCCAAAACTCAGTTCTCTTCCATTTCCTTTTGTTCTACTTACAAACCATCAACTTTTGCACTAGTTAAATAAAAAATCTCAATTACTTATTTAAGATTGATGTTCCTCAAAAATGCATTTTAAAAGTGAGATTCAAGTTATAGTAAAGACGCCATGTTTCTTCAGCTTCGATATTAAAAGAAACTATATTATAAAGCCGCAATCCACCCGTGGTGCCACTCACGGGAGTTTGACCACCAACTTCCTGGCTTTTTCAATATTTTGGTCGTTGTTGCCCTAATTTCGTTGAGCTTGCAACTATTGCCACTTCAGCTTCCAGGCTTCACTGAGCTTCTTGGCCATGGGCCGTAGCTGCTCGAGTTTTATCCTAAAGAGAAAGGTGAATATTATAAGACGAATATAATAAATTGATAAAAAAATAATATTAGCAAATGGACCAAAAAAAAAAAAGTTATCAGTGATCCACCGAAGTTATAAAGGGCAAAAAAAAACCATTCCAAATATCGTTTCTCAAGCAAAATAAGATAAATAACTAAGATTTGATGTTATTAAGTTTTAGTATAGGTGTTGTTTTTGCCAAGAAATATCACATAAATTGGTATTTGTTTGGACTTGTCGAAGAAACAATAAGACAACTTCGTTCAATTTGATAATGCTGATCCACACAATACCAATCAACATTCAATATATCTTATATTTCACTTTAAGTATAAATGAATGAAAAGTCAGTTAACTATCACTATTTAGAATAATATAAAAAGTATAGGCGTTAACTTGTGCGATACACATATATTTTGTTAGTGTTATAAGAATCCTTTTAAACAACTTCCACTCCCCTCCAACATCGACGTCGCCCAAGTCCACATGCACAAGTTCGGAACTAATGAAGGACACTTTAATTTTCTGCCGAATACCTTTTCAAGTCAAAGACGCAACGCATCTTCTCCTCCCACACGGTCATTAAATCTTGTCGTGACGCAGAAATTTTCCAAGTATGCAAACCATTCTTCAAGTTAGCTGAGAATTGAGGACATGGAAGTGATAGAGACGCCCAAGTCCACATGCACAAGTTCGGAACTAATGAAGGACACTTTAATTTTCTGCCGAATACCTTTTCAAGTCAAAGACGCAACGCATCTTCTCCTCCCACACGGTCATTAAATCTTGTCGTGACGCAGAAATTTTCCAAGTATGCAAACCATTCTTCAAGTTAGCTGAGAATTGAGGACATGGAAGTGATAGAGAAGAAGGTGCACACCACACCTGATTCAACCACTTTGACACAAAACCAGTCAAGTTCTTCATGGAAATTGAATGTTCAATAATAACGGTGGATGCAAGAGAGCATGTAGATATCTATTTAGTTTATCGCGTGGGATGCAGATCACTTGCGCTCAATGAATGTGATCTGTTACATTATGTGGATCCTATATTGAATTAGTTGTTTCATCAGTTAGAAGGCACTAAGAGTCTATTTTGTATGTTCTAGATCCATGTGCAGAAGTTACTGAAAATCTAATCCATAAATAGGAATAAGTGCACTAATAGTCTTAAACTTGTTGAAAAAGTGCAATTTAATCTTTAAAATTTTTAAAAATGCAATCAAGTCTTAAAATTTGTTGAATTAATGTAATCAAATCCCTCAGTTGAGTCCATCTCCTTTCATTAACAAAAAATGCTTTTTTTTTTGGGTCAGTGTTAACAAAAAATGCTGACCTGACTTTTTTTCTATTACTTTCCTAAGGAAATGTGACATCCACCAAGTGCCACATCAAGAGAAAAAAAAATTGAAATTTTTAAAAGAAAAAAGGAAAAAAGTACAAGCATTACAAAAAAAAAAAAAAGCTAAAAAGATATGGGCTTCAACTCATACAATTCATAGATATTTAGGTAGTGTTACAAGAATCCTTTTAAACAACTTCCACTTCAGCTTCCACTTTCCTCCAACATCGACACCACCCAGGTCCACACGCACATGTTTAGTACTAACGGAGGACACTTAATTTTCTGCCGGGACCTCTTCAAGTCAAAGATGCGATTCAACTTTTCTCCCACGCGGCCATTAAAGCTTGTCATGACCTGCATTTTCCAAGTATGCAAACCATTCTTCAAGTTAGTCGAGAATTGTAGACATGGAAATGATGGAGAAGAAGGCGGACACCACAGCTGATTCAGTCACTTTCACATAAAACCAATCAAGTTCTTTGTGGAAATTGAAGAGTCAATAATAATGGTGGACGCAAGAGTGTATGTGGAAATCTATATAATTTATTGTGTGGTGTGCGGATCACTTTGTACCCAATGGATGTGATTAGTTACATGAGTGGACCCTATGTTGAATCACTTATTTTATCAATTAGTTAGAAGGCATTGATTTTATATTTTCTGGGGCCATGTACAAAAATTATTGGAAATCTAATCCACAAATAGGAATAAGTGCACTAAAAGTTTTAAACTTGTCGTAAAAGTGCAATTGCGTCCTTAAACTTTAAAAAGATACGATCAAGTCTTAAAATTTTTGAATTGGTACCAAATCTCTTAGTTAATTCTGTCTTTTATTTATTTACAAAAAATGCTGTCGTGACATTTTTTTTCTATTACTTTATTAAGAAAACTTGCCGTCCACCAAGCCCCAACATCAAGAAAATAAATTGAAAATTTAAAAAGAAAAACGGAGTGCTACTCTAATTTGGTGGCGTCCACCAAGGCAAGGCAAAACCTTGCCTCGCGAGTCTCGTCAAGCTTGGTCATGACCACCAACTTCTAGGCTTTTGCAAGATTTTGGCCGTTGTTGCTCTAATTTCGTCAGGCCACGGCTGCTCGAGATTTGTCTAGCTCCTGGCCATGGGCCAAAGCTGCTCGAGTTTCGTCAGGCTCAGCCATGGGCACTCTAGCTTAAAAAATTCTTCAAGCTAGCAGCACATTAAATCGAGTTTTGTCGAGCTTAACAATTGCCGCAAAAGCTTCATCCAGCTCAATAGCTGATATAATTTCTGTAACTAAACTAAAGATGAAAGACTTAATATTAATTCCACGTTGGTTTGATTTTGTTTTTTTTTGTTTTTTTTTTGTAAAGCATGATGGAACGATAAAACTCTTTCCAAGCTACAAACATTATTTCATGTATTTAATCCACTTTTTAGTATAAAAAGAGAGAGAGAGGATTTGGTAATAATCTAGTACTTGCATATTACTCAACAATCTCTCTTCCAAGTACCAATCCATATGTGAGATAAACTTCACTTCTTCGAGTTCATTTGTCAGATAAACTTCACTTCTTTGAGTTCATCCATCCAAGCAACACGAAAAAAATCCATTGCCATATTCAAAGTGACGCAGTGAATTTGGTGCTATACGAGTATGGCAGCCAATCTTCTTCTATCTTAAATCATAGTATCGAATGCGCTTTTTAACATTTCATGACTTTCGAATGTCAAACTTTTGTTGGAATTTCTCATGAAAGACAATTATACGAGACATCCACTATGGTCATATCTTGGAGGTAAGACACCGTGGAGGGATTGAACCTTAAAAAAAAAAAATTGTTTCCTTTCAAAAGAAAAATATAATAAAAAAGAGAGAAAATAATTTAAAAAGGCTCTAATTGGGTCATAATTGAAAGGGCCTTGTCCAATTCGCACAACCCAGACCTGATCCACAGCAACAGCCTGGGCCATAGCAAGCCCATCATCAAAGGACGCCTTGGCCTAGAGATCAAACCCATTAAAAACACAAGCCCATTAAGCCAGTCCGATTCTTTCGGGGTTCAGCAGCTTTTCGCGGCCGGCGATGGACGATCGGCTGCCGGCGATGGACGATCGATTAGCCTTTTAAATTGGGAAATCTTCCTAATTTCGCAACGTACATATGATTGACGGTCCGATTTCACGCTCGAAATACGACCCGCAATCGTACGGAAAAATCACCAATCCGATCTCATGCTCGAGATACGATTCGTGATTTTATTTAAAAATTGGCCAATCCGATCTCATGCGCGAGATACGATTCGTCAATTTATTTCCCAAAATTAAATGGGCATGGATGATATCTTGCTTGATTTGGTGTGGTGTTGTTCTTGATGCCTTTATTTGATTGCTCTGTAAAAGAAAAACCCAAAAAATATATATTTGAGTTCGATTAGGTTCACGTTAGAATATTACTTGTTTTAGGGTTATTTTCCATGTTTAGAATAGGAAATGTATTTATTTCGAATTCCCTAAATAAAAATCCCAAAAAATGCATTTATTTAGGATGTTAGTTTTCTTTAATTTAAATTACACGTTTAATTATGTGTCAACTTTAATTTCAATTTTAATAAAAATAAATAAATAAAATCATCATGCATATGTCATATAGAATTGCACGTCATTGCATGTTAGGATTGCATGTTTATTAGTTATAGATTTAGATAATTTCTCATAGATAGATTGCATGCTTATTAACATGTGCACGTCATATAAGATTAGGTTTATGAAAATGCACATCATTTAGTGATTGTTGATAGGTTCATTTAATTAGAAATTGCCTGTCATTAGAATTAGGTTATTTGGTTAATTTAGATTGCACATTTAACTATTGCATTACTTTACTCATGTCATATAGTTTAGGTCATATTGCCATGCCATAGCATTTCATATTAGATTAGTAGCATGCATTGCATGATTCTCATCGAATAAGTGAAAACAAAAAAAATTGAGTGATCGCGTGTTAATTAGAAATCATATCTAAGACTGTTGATGTGAATTCTGATCTAACAACGCAGATGATTTCGCTGCTATGAGGTAAGTCCTGCAATTTATTTAGTGCTTTACTTAGCTGTTAAATTGGTGGATTGCGCATCCTGCATGATCACTTCACATGTTAGGGAGATAAATTAAAATCAATTCAAATTGCTTGCCAAACATTTTTAAAATAAAGAATGGTACCGAAAGGGCATTAGAGAAATCTAGTGTAACCAAGTCCCCGTACCCATAGTCTCTGGTTCGTAGGAGTAAAGTAAACCTCCTGTTGCTTTACTTGGGTTTCTAATCGACCCACCAAAAATAGATTAGTGGCGACTCCTAATTGAAAATCATTTGCATGTTAAGAACTCATACCTAAGTCGCGAATTGGTATGGGCTTGGGAGAGCCCGAGTTAAGTTTAGGCTTAACAATCCATTAGCCAAACCCTAGGTGGTACACCCGAAAAAATTGGCCGCGACAGCTTGGCGACTCCGCTGGGGACTTGAGTTGAAACTCTTAGTGGACTTAGGCCAATTTTCTTTTTCTTTTGAAAAATGTTTTTGTTTGGCAGCGAGGATTCCAGTGCGTCCCTAACATTTAAGGTGTTAAATGTTTTGCAGATTGGGAGGTATAAGGGGAAGTGTTTGCTAACCTTTGTTTTGCAGGGAGGTGTAGGAATGTATGGTTTATTTTCATGTTGAAGTGTTGCTTGATATAAACTGTTGTGCATGATTTGCATGTACACTACACTTTTGCACACACAACCTGCCGCCGGACCTGGGCCGCATAAGATCATTTAGGATGGTGTTGAGATGGATACCACTCCGACCGCATGCTCGCGGTACGAGTCGCCCATCTCAATCCCGAAGTTTCTTTCATGGTGTCAAGAGTACCCACCTCGGTCCGCATGCCCGCGACCCGGGTCGGCTCTTTGACCAAGCCGGAGTCATGAGGACCCGACATAGTCCACAAGCCCGTGGCTAGTCCGATCATCCTTGTGGCTCCACTTTGATAAGCCTTATAGATTAGAAATCGAGCCACTTACCATGCGCATGTCTATGTGATTGCTCACCATTGGTAAAGTAAGTTCTCTAAATTTTGCTTTTGCAATTTACTTACTTTATCGCATTATTTTTGTCGGTCCATGGCATAAGGATTGTCTTGAGTCTTGATCAATATACAATGGGGACTTCGGACATTCGAATTATTCTCCCTCCAAAGGAAGAGCTTAGCACTTGGTGGGACAAGTTAGATCAAGATGGCCGTCATTTCAAGAGTCGCATATTGGTCGCCTACTTCCCCTGCGCATCAATATCCATGGCGGCCTCATCCAAGCACTCGCCCATTGTTGGTGCCCCGAGACCTCTACCTTTATCTTCGGCGGTAAGCATGAGCTCACTCCCACCTTGGAAGAATATAGCATTGCCATAGGGAAATCCTTGAAAGATGAATTGATTAATCCGCCTATCGGAATAGATCCTGTTATGGCCTTATCCGATTTTCTAAGAACTAAGGAAGACAACATAAGAAAGGTTTTAAAGGCTCACCGTAATGCATGTCCTTTATCTCTTTTGAAAGAATATTTTGAAAAAGGGACCTCATTTCAAATGCGTAGAGTTTTCCTTTTAGCTTTCTTTGGGTTTATAGTATTTCCTTATTGCAAGAATGCTATTAATCCTTTGATTGCTCATTTAGTTAGACAAGTGTTGGAAAGAAAAATTTTGTAAACACTATTCTAGACTGAAACTTTTCTTTCCCTCACTCGATTCAAAGGAGATGGGGATAAGACTCTCCATTCCTCTCTGAACTTTTACAAATCTGGTTCCTTTCTCATATAAAGGGATTTGGTGGTTTAATGACTATACATGATGTTAGTAATTCAAATCACCCTATTATGAGATTTGAAAACAATCAAAAACATGCACCGGATTATCATTATTCTAGGTGGCTAGCTTTCATGAAAAACCAACTTCCAAGGGTTTCCTATGGCATGCTATGTGGTTCCAAGTTCGGGTGGCAAGACTCACGTGTGGAGGTGTTGGCCCAATCCCCCTATTGGGATTCACTGGAGCATTGGAGTACTATCCAACTAGAGTAACCCGTCAGTATCAAGTCGTGCAAGAGCTTCCCCCGACGTTACAAGCGGATCCGCTCCAAGTTAGCTTCGTTGATGGAAGCCAAGGCCATGAAGATTCTATTCTCACTATCAAATCGATGTGGGATATGTGCCATCCACGAAAACTCAAATGGCCCGAAGAAGAGTTGAAAGGCAAAGAAGAAAGTACTATGCCTCAACTAAGTACATCCAACATCACAAGATTCTCGAGGAGCTGCTCCGAAGATACCAAAGGCCGTTGAAGATTACCAACCGTGCTGAGAATAAACGCCTCAAAAGAGTTGCTGGAAAAGCTCAAGAGGAGAATAAACGATTGCGCCGAATGGTGTCCCGAGTGTATATTGATCAAGCTAGATGAAATGCTTGAATCAATATTGCTACTTTCATGTTTAGATTAATGTTTAGAAAGTTGAGTCATTTACTTTCTTAGTTCATTTGTTTAGAACATTCCAAGTTGCTATTACGATAAGCTTGTCAAAAACTCCATTAATGAATAAAGGTTCTAGACTGTTGCCATGGGCCGGCGTATTCCATATGAGATACTTATTTTTGTCCATTTCTTCAATTTAGGTGATAACGGATCCTCCACGTTCACCCATTATCACGCGATTAAGAGCTAGAATGGCCGACCAATCAGAAATGCGTGATCGTATGTCTGCTGTGGAAACTCAACTTCAACAAGTGCTCGCCTCTCTACAGCTTGTGACGGATCAACTCCAATTCCTCCAAGTAAATCCAACAACTGCACCTGTTCTTCCTCAAATAACTATCCCGAAGCAAACAAACAAGGTTGACGATGACATGCCCGGTTTGGACGATGACTCGATCATTGTTAGAAAGACCAAGCCTGACAGCATTCCAAAGACTGATCATGATGAACGCTTCACAAAGCTGGAAGAAAAATTGAAGCAACTGCAGGAGTCGCAGAATTCACTCCCGTTCGACCTATCTGTGTATGAGAAGGTCAACATGCCAAAGAAGTTCAAAATGCCGGATTTTGAGAAGTACGATGGTACTTCCTGCCCAAAAGCTCATTTGCAGATGTATCACGTGCGTATGGCCCAATATGTCAAGAACGAGCCCCTCATGATCCAATCGTTCCATGCAAGTTTGACTGGACCGGCACTAAACTGGTATGTCATGAAGAATATGAACCTTCTCGACACTTGGAATGAAATGACCGACGCATTTCTCAAGCAATACAAGTTCAACATGGATATTGCACCTTCCCGAGAGGATCTTGAGAGGATGGAGAAAAAGAGGAACGAGTCGTTCAAAGAGTATGCCGTAAGATGGCGAAATCTAGCAGCTCAAATCACTCCCGAGCCTACTGACAAGGAGTTGATGAAGTTGTTTGTCAAAACTCTCCCGTCTGAGTTCCGTAACCGGATGGCCGGCACGTATGTTGAAAACTTCAATCAGCTTATTCCCGTGGGAGAACAACTCGAAGTGGGGATAAGGGAAGGATGGTTTCTCGAGCCATCTAGTAAAAGGTTCACTCCCAAGAAGGAGAAGGAAGCGGCTGAGGATGTGAACATGACTTATAGTCAAGAAAGTGCCAAACATGCCCGGTTATCCGGATGAATCCAAGACAGCCACAAACCGCTGGTCGTCAACCATTTGCCCAAGCAAATAATACAAGGCAATTCTCTCCTCTCCCCGGGTCTCCATCCCAAGTGCGACAATCCTCCGAAAGAATGGTTTGCTAACTAGTGAACCAAAGCGTCCTAACCGTGAAAGTAATCGCAGTTACGACCCGACGAAGAAGTGTGACTACCATAGTGGTGAATTGGGGCATTCAACTGATGAGTGTTTCACCCTCAAGCACAAGATCCAAAATCTCTTGGACACGAAAGCCTTCTCATTTCAAACTGCTCGGCCGAACATCCAGAAAGATCCGCCACTGAAGCATGAGGATACGGTCAATGCTATCATGGGACCAGACATTGAATCCGAATCAAGTTACCACTCATTTGAGTTGGTGTCCACCATACATGCATCTCAAGGCTCACCACCACCCACTTATGAAGCTTCAAATGCTGCCTTTATGATGGAAATGATGATGGATGTGAATGGTTTTGTTCCTGGTAGTCACCATGGAAGAAATAGTCAGAGTATTCAAAGTCTAAATGAAGTCCCTCAGAGGCCCCATGCTGCTGGAAGAGGAGGGGAAAGTTCTGAAGGACGAAGACAGGGAGAGCGGAACCCGCCACCTGACCAAAGGCGAGGGAGGCAAAACCCACTACCCCCGAGCATTCACGAAATATTCCCCGGTCCTCCAAGAATGATGTAGGATGAAGCTGAAGTCATAGACGCTCTGGGGCAGCCTAGTGGCAAGTTTGATTACTTGGTGAAGTATTCGGCCCCTCCCAGTTACTACATTGATCCTCGTGAGATAATCCCAGATGGATGGGGTGGCATGGATGATCCAATACCCCCGAAGGCAGAAAACCCTGATAATGATCTGGAAGGAGTTGCAAGCTTGTTCGACGATCTCATCATAGGAGTTATCAATGAAGGACCCTCAGAATAGATGGGCTTTGGCCCACAAGAGTAACTCTTTTACTATTTTTGCATATTCCCTGCGTGGGAATTTTTATTGTTTTTAGAGAGATGTTTCCACTTTCCTTTTAATTCTTAAGTGTTGCATTTTTTATTTAATAAATGTAATTTATTGATATTCATCAATAAAATTACAAATTTTATTTTGAGGGCATGATGAGGTACTCCAAACTAGTCCAGTGACGATATCCAGCCATGAAAAGAAAATATCATCCACGGAGAAATCCTGAGGGCTGGACTTTCTCATGCTTCCTCCCAAAAACTTTTTCAAAAACAAAAAGCATTTCATCGGAAAAAAAAATCATTTTTCAAGCAATTTCCAAAAGCATGCATTAGGTTACCCTTGTTTGTTTTTCTAACTCATTTACTTCATGTCTCAGAGCATAACAGAGAGGCATTTGAAAATAATGCGTCAATTTCTAATGATAGTTCGCCCTTTGATTTGGGAACATGCATCCGAAGATGAAGAATTGGGGCACTACAGATTTTAGTAGTGACATGACTGAGATAAAATCTCGGTCCGAGCCAAAATGGTTGTGCAATTTGAATTTACTCTGATGTTGCATAGTATCATATTCATGCACGTTCTCTTGTGCAGGGGCAAAAGCGGGTCTCCACTTTTAATGGATAGAGACAATCCAAGGACATCCATTGCTGAGGCAATTCTTTTGTGGAGCAATTCCCCTAAATGAGTGCTTAAAACCATGTTTTGAGTGCAATAAATTGTTTGTAACAAATTCTTTTCATGCTTAAAGTTGTTAGACTCTTTTGAAAAGGGAATTTTCATATTGATTTAGCTCACCAATTTCATGTGGAGATTTGTCAAGATAGACAATTCAATAAAGTGACATCAATGTTTAAGAATGCGAAATGAGACGTGTCAGGATGATGAAAGGCAAGCCCTATTCTATACACAGTCCCATACTTATACACTTGTGAGATGAGTGTAGGAAGTTCCATATCTGCAAGGTAAAGAGTTCTCTCGCAAAAGGTACGATGACCGAAATGATGAGGGGCAATTCATTTTTCTCTCCCAAACACTACGGGTGTTCCATTGCTTAACCATTTTTGAGCCCATACACGATGGATGTTCTTTTCAAATTACCCCTGTCAAGAACCACCTCACATTGGGGCAAATTGGAGGGTAAGACAATACCATAAGGTGAAGAAAATGGATTGAAATTTTCTTGCTCTCACTTGCATCAATCTTCAAGTTATGCTATTACATTGAATTTATGTGTTAATTTAAGTGCCTTAGTATGACGAAGAGCATTTCTTTCTCTATCCTATACACTTATATCCTTTGCATAGCCCACTTGAGCCTGCAATTTCATTTCTTTAAACCCAGTTGATGATCATCCCCCACACTTTGGGGCAAGGCAAAACCCTGATGATCAACCCCCACACTCGGGGCAAGGCAAAAGGCAGATGAAGACTCTTGAAAGGTTATAGTATCATTTAAAGTGTAATTGCTTGACGCATGCATTATGCGCAACAATTGAATTCAAAGTAAAACTAATGGGCATGAAAAAGCAGTGTGCCTGGTAAAAGCAAGGCCGATGCCCATGAAAAAAAAAAGAAGAAAAAAAATGCATGAGAACTAAGGGGCATGAAAAAAAGGTGTGCTGGTAAAAGCAAGGCCAATGCCCATAGATGAAAAAAGAAAAGTCAAAATAGGTGACTGTCAATTGCAAGAATTGAATCCCAATGGAACAATACTCAAATGTCGAGTTTCTATAATCAATGGGGCACTTCATGAAGACAATCCCCGATGGTGAAAAAGAAAGCTGATGGCAATGCCGAGATGATCATCAACTCTCACCCTTTACACACTTTTTGAGCCTAATGATCCTTTCATTTCTCAACCATGAACCCAACCTACGTTACGTCCCTTACAAAGTCTCTTCAGATTAGGGCACTTGAATTAACATAGGAGTTCATATGTTTATAAGCATCGCTCGAAGAAGTGCGAGCAAGATGATTTCTTTCTCATTTTGCAGGTCTTGACTTGTAAACTCGGAGATGATTGTGGAATTGTTCTTTCAAATAGCCTTGACTCAAAGAGTCCCTTTGTTAAAGCCGTTGACCAAGCCCACATTATGGTCCCTGTTAAAGACCTCTCAGATTGGTAAGATCGTACCGCTTGCGAGAATACTCGGACCCATGTCGATATGAAGAAATTGAGTGATTCTCATAAAATAGCCATTCTAAATGAGAGTGAGTTGAAAGTCCTTTCTAACCGAAAGTCTCTCATTTAGTATCCTTAAGAAATCCATGTCATGAGTGAAAATTGTTTTGAACGATAATTCTCTCTAGTGGAAATTTGGATGATGCAAAAGTCATTATGCATGAATCTTGATTGAATTGATAAAAGCTTCAGTAGATTTTGAAGTATGCATTCTAGAATAGCCTTAATTGCTTAATTCTTTGGTGAATGCATTTTTGCTCTAATCATGTCTGACAGATAATTTTTTTCTCAAAGACCCAAGAGCTCTTAACATTCAGGTTCCTTTCAAAATGCCTCATGATAGGAGGAGATAAGAAACCATCATGAGCATTCAAGGTGCATCCTTAATGTTCCAAAATTTATTTCTACCAGGAGATGAGAGGCCTCCACAGGATATCTAAGTTCCAAAAGACATATCCCAAAGAATCAGAGATATCATCAGCCCATTTCTTGACACTTGACTCGGAATCCTTTTATATTATCCCGGCGTGCTTTTGTAGCCCAAAGCCCATCTTTACAGGAGACATATCCCCAAGAAGTAGAGATGTCACCAGGTAAGTATATCTCTATACCCCAAATACTTGTCGTTGCACGGGTATTCCCTTTTGAATACACCGACACTCGATTGAGTTGTCCCCAAAGATTTTTCTCCAAGTTGCAACGCCGGGCGACCGAAGAATGGTTCGGGTCCTAGCCAAGCAAAATCTCCGTTTAGGCGACCGTAGAATGGTACGGGTCCTAAACAACATTTATTGCTCTAACGGGCGACCGTAGAATGGTACGGGTCTGGAAAAGCAATTTCCCCATTCGGGCGACCGAAGAATGGTTCGGGTCCTGAAAAATCAATTTTCTGTCAAGGCGACCGTAGAATGGTACGGGTCCTCGACAACACCTATTCCTTATTCGGCGACCGTAGAATGGTACGGGTCTGGAAAATGAATCCCTGTTTAGGCGACCGTAGAATGGTACGGATCCTAGACAAAACCTTACAAAACTGCCGTCTTGGGCGACCGTAGAATGGTACGGGTCCTAGGAAAAAAGTTCCTTACAAAGCCTCTCTGCCGTATTGGGCGACCGTAGAATGGTACGGGTCCTGAGAAAGCAGCTCATTTCTGCCGTATTGGGCGACCGTAGAATGGTACGGGTCCTGAGAAAGTAGCTCCTTTCGCCATCGGGCGACCGTAGAATGGTACGGGTCCTAGGAAAGCAGTTCCTTACAAAATATTTCTGCCGTATTGGGCAACCGTAGAATGGTACCGGTCGAGAAAGCAGCTCCTTTCAGCCATATTGGGCGACCGTAGAATGGTACGGGTCCTGGAAAAAGCAAAAGTATTGTCACAAAGTCATGTTACTATTCTAGGCGACCGTAGAATGGTACGGGTCTTGGATAGGTAACACCAACTATCTCGAATTACTCAATCCTCCTTGAAGGTAGGTTATTCCAGGTAGGTTCATTTATCATTTGCATTAGCATTTCCATGCATCATATAAATTGCATTAAAAAATGGAATTCATTTTCCAACAAAAAAAATCATTCATTGTATGTGCATGATCAAAATTTAGGTTTCAATTTATCTTTGAATGCAACCTCTGCGAGCTTACCTTCAAAGAGGGGCAGCTGTTGACACCTAAATTTTGGCAACCCGTTTATTTATTTATTGCATTAAAAAATTAGGGATTAATTTTTAACCCCTAAAAAAAAAATAGAATTAAGTTGCATAGCATATAATTTTAAATGCATTATTGCACTGGCTATCGACGGCAGGTGGATTTAACTTACTAACCTTGAATTTTTTGAGCCCTCAATTCGACCAAGTCCATGGATCAGAATCACATTATGTCTTTCACATGATGGCTCGAGCTCGTATGGTTTGAAGAGGATATTGCATTGCACTGACTTCAAAAAGGAAAAGATATGATTGCAAGTGAGGTAATATTCAGCCAAGCAAATGGGGAAGGAAGAGATATGTTTGTCCAAAGAATAAGCTTTCTCACATGTAAAAGTGGACTCGATATATATTAAGGGAGGTATTCTTGGTCAAAAGAGATCATTCATGAAGATTCATAACAGCACGTAAGCGTGGAAGATCGAGAACAAAATAGCAAATCAAGACTATTTCCCTGTGGTATAAAGACAAACGGGAAAGAAAAATCAGAGAATCTTTCTGAATATTTACTCCTGTTTTGACGTGCAAGAGTGAACAATATAAAAAGAGAATAAGAAGAGGTTCTTGCGGGGTGGACAAATATATTCTAAAAGGCACGGGAGAGAGAAAAGAGAAAAAATTCTCTCTACCAAGTCGAGGAGCCCCCACGTTGTGCGAGGCCTGTTGCTGCAGCGCCACACCCTAGACGCCGGAGTTATCGTCGCCACACGTCTTTGCTACGTCGCCTCTTGCAGCAGCGATGGACTCGCTGCTGTGACCTCTTTGCCTTTGCGACGAGCTGCTGATCTGGTGCCGACCTCCTACCGTGGTGACCAAGCCTCAACGACCTCAGCCTCATCTACTTGCTGTTCATATTGTGCTATCGATTTTCTCGGCTTCGCGGGCTAAATTGTGCGCCAGCGAACACCACATCATTAGGGCCGCACAACTCAAAAGGACATTGAGAAAGCCAAGAAATTTCTCCTTTGCCTGGGGTTCGGACTTCACGTTCAGTTTGTCCTATTCAGTGGGTTTGATGCCACAAAGTTCCATCCCAATAATAATCCAACGCTTCAAGTACCCCTACATTAGCAAAGTCAACATCTCTATGCATCTCTGTTGTTGCGCAAGACCACCTCTTTGACCAACGTTCAGATACTTTGGCGAACTCCTAGTTTCGGATGAACGCACGAGCGATGCAATAGTGGCGGTCCAGCAGGCTCTCAGTAAAAAAACCAGCATAATCTTGATTTTTATTTGCAGGTATTGGCTGAGTTTTCATCACGGTTAAACCACGTGTGCTCGTGTCCCGACGACGAGATCACTGCCGTTTGCCACCGCCTTGCCACTGACGCACTCGAGCCGAGAAGTCCACACCAACTTCAGCGAGGTCTCTTGTGACTGCAGCATTCAACGATCACTTGCGGTGGCTTTAAAAATATTGGATTTCCCGAGACCCCATCACCTCTTCACCGTGTCGAGTATGTCCAATTTTGACAAGCAAGTGTTTGAACAAGGTAATAATTCTATCTTAGTCAAGATTCATATATTTCATTGCCCTGCTCGAATTATTGCATTCTTGATTGAACTCTCGAATGATATCCACATAATATCGATTAGCCTTTTAAATTGGGAAATCTTCCTAATTTCGCAACGTACATATGATTGACGGTCCGATTTCACGCTCGAAATACGACCCGCAATCGTACGGAAAAATCACCAATCCGATCTCATGCTCGAGATACGATTCGTGATTTTATTTAAAAATTGGCCAATCCGATCTCATGCGCGAGATACGATTCGTCAATTTATTTCCCAAAATTAAATGGGCATGGATGATATCTTGCTTGATTTGGTGTGGTGTTGTTCTTGATGCCTTTATTTGATTGCTCCTGTAAAAGAAAAACCCAAAAATATATATTTGAGTTCGATTAGGTTCACGTTAGAATATTACTTGTTTTAGGGTTATTTTCCATGTTTAGAATAGGAAATGTATTTATTTCGAATTCCCTAAATAAAAATCCCAAAAAAATGCATTTATTTAGGATGTTAGTTTTCTTTAATTTAAATTACACGTTTAATTATGTGTCAACTTTAATTTCGAATTTTAATAAAAATAAATAAATAAAATCATCATGCATATGTCATATAGAATTGCACGTCATTGCATGTTAGGATTGCATGTTTATTAGTTATAGATTTAGATAATTTCTCATAGATAGATTGCATGCTTATTAACATGTGCACGTCATATAAGATTAGGTTTATGAAAATGCACATCATTTAGTGATTGTTGATAGGTTCATTTAATTAGAAATTGCCTGTCATTAGAATTAGGTTATTTGGTTAATTTAGATTGCACATTTAACTATTGCATTACTTTACTCATGTCATATAGTTTAGGTCATATTGCCATGCCATAGCATTTCATATTAGATTAGTAGCATGCATTGCATGATTCTCATCGAATAAGTGAAAACAAAAAAATTGAGTGATCGCGTGTTAATTAGAAATCATATCTAAGACTGTTGATGTGAATTCTGATCTAACAACGCAGATGATTTCGCTGCTATGAGGTAAGTCCTGCAATTTATTTAGTGCTTTACTTAGCTGTTAAATTGGTGGATTGCGCACCTGCATGATCACTTCACATGTTAGGGAGATAAATTAAAATCAATTCAAATTGCTTGCCAAACATTTTTAAAATAAAGAATGGTACCGAAAGGGCATTAGAGAAATCTAGTGTAACCAAGTCCCCGTACCCATAGTCTCTGGTTCGTAGGAGTAAAGTAAACCTCCTGTTGCTTTACTTGGGTTTCTAATCGACCCACCAAAGTCGCGAATTGGTATGGGCTAGGGAGAGCCCGAGTTAAGTTTAGGCTTAACAATCCATTAGCCAAACCCTAGGTGGTACACCCGAAAAAATTGGCCGCGACAAGGTGTTTGATGTTTTGCCCAAGTGACTTCCTATATTGATATGCTTTTGTTGTTAGTCAATCTGAGAGTATCCTAGTGCGATTTGCATGGTTATTATATGATTTACTGATTTTTTACTTGCTGGTTAAGAACGTCATGCATGAGGCCAGCCCAATCTCGGTCATTCTCTAATTGGGGTTAAAACTTTGATTGTCTGCTTGCTCCTGTACATGTTGAGATCTTGGCTCTGGCCTTGAGTTTATGTACACCGGATTTGTTTTGCAAGAGAGAAGGTGAATGCAAATCGGATTATTCAAGAGTGTTCAAATTCGGCTTTTCTAGTTTGTTGTTCCGAAAGAGCATATATCGTTGATTAACCAGCCTCATTTGAGTTCCCTACTTGGAAATTCTAGTTTGTCTGAAAGAGGGAGGATCTGTCTGAATAGGAATTGATTTGGGTTCGAGGGATTTGTCATCTTTTTTTATTGTGCGGATGGAGTTGAATGATGTTGGAACTCGAATGTTTTGGATATTATGGGAATGGAAATGCTGGAGGTGTCGAAGTCTCTTCTGTTAGACAAATTTGCTTGATCGGTCTTTTTGATGTGCGAATTTTGGCTAAGATTCCACTCTTTGATCTCCACGAGTGAATGCTTGTTTTGATGTTGTGGTCTGATGACATTGCTTGCTTGACTTCAAATGCACAATCGAATTTAGTCTTACTCTATCAATGCTACGGTGGGTGCTTGATTCTCTTTTGCTTAAAAAATAATAAGAAATATAAATGGATTAAAAAAATGTGTGTCTGTATTTAGGGACAATGATTATGCATGCCATATGTTTTTATTTTTATTTTTTATAATATATATCTTATTTTTTTAGTTTCACTTATGAAACAAAGCATCCACGTCCTGTTTCTAGTCGGAAGTTTGCTCTTCCTAGTCGGGGCAATCATGAACAGCCGAGAGCAAGGCCAAGACTCTCCACCACGGCACTGAGTTGCTGGTCAGTTCCTATGTTCCTGTTTATCATTCAATTGGAAATAATTCATCGGATTTGCTTTCTAGATTCAGCTCAGATAAGATCATTTTTGGAGTGAGATCCTAGGGCTGATAATGGAGTCGATTAATTGTATGAATCCGGCTAATAGAACTAGCCTGGGACAAACAACTTGAATCATAGAGAAAAGCATGGGATGTAATCAGTGTAGAGGAAAAACAAATTTGTACTCTTTCAGAATGTGGCGTGTATATTATAGTTGATGCCGAGTAAATTGATGAAGCTTGGATCAATTGCCTTCTTTAGTAAGCTTCAAAACTTGGTAAGAGTCTTTGAGGCATGTGAATCCTAGCACAACATAGTCGCCACATGGATGTTTCAGCAAGTGGGCATGTACCTTGTTCCAATAAATGCCAGAACTTTGATCGCATTGAAATTCTATGAATGTAGGGAAGGAGTTGGATATGGTTGGGCATTTTCGGAAGCCTCATATTCATAATCGGGAGATTGGTGAACGTGATGAAGGTCTTCAAGATGCAGCAAATGGACAGGCTTTGACTCAAGAAGCTACAAGGAGGAGCGCACAAGCAGTTGATCCGAGCAAGAGAAGGCCATATGCCGCTCCTCTCAGAGGATCCCGAGCAGCACAAGAGGAGGAAGCCAATGGAAGAAGCGCAGCTGCCAGCTCCCGCACCACCTACACATTACAAGAATGTCCTTGTTGGGTAGGCTTGATATAGATTGGTAAGGATGTCAGGAGTTTCTTGTCCCTTTTTACTTGATTGGATTTGGATTTGAGTGAGGTTGTAGCATTTAGCCAATTTGCCTGCCTCTTTTTCTTTATTGGATTAAAAAATACTATTCCTTATTTTAACCGACTGAATTGGATGAATCTAAAACCCTTCTCGAGATGCTCTTTGTAATATCAGGAAGGGCAAAATTTCATTTCACGAGGATGTAGTAGGCAACTGAGGATGGTTTCTCAATATAGAAGAGAAGTACTTCATTTTTTATGTTTGGCCATAAGATTTACTTGACCAACCATTTACTTTAGGCTGGAAGTACATTTCACGTCAATTGAATAGTGAAAGAATTGGGTTGAGGATATTGTTGAGACACACATTTGAGGGTTTTAGTCGAAAGAAGTCGCATATTTGAAGATGTGGCGAAATGTGGATCCACTTAATTTGTTCATAATCTATTCACCTAAGCTTTTTTTCCTTTTTGAGTATAAGTAAGTATAGCTTAATATTATGATGAGCTTGGATTTGAGCTTTTTCTTGATTATCTCTATATACAAAAGTATTGGTTGTATGATGTCATAATTGATTGTTAGCTTACTCATAATATGTATTGACTACGGTGTTTATCTCTTAAGAAAAGAATTTGAACTTGGCTCAGATTTTGAAACTAGATTAAAACTTTGTTTTCTTCTCGTGTTGTATCGAAATTGCATGTGCCACAAATGAATTACTCGAGTTTGTGGCATTAATTGCAAGGACGTTAATTAAACTTGGAAAATTTATTTTGTTGGAGTATACAAGGATCCTGCTTGCCATTTTCATTGCCACTAAATTCTAGGAGCCCTAGCTTGACAGTCGAATGGATAGCAAAGTTCATATGTAATTGGATAGCATGATGGATCAAAGCGTTAATAGAAATTAACTTTCTTTTTGAATAGAAATTAAAGTGTTGAAAGATGAAATGAAATGTTTTCTTCGACAAAAAAATAAAAATAAAAATTGAAATTAAAGATCCAATCCACCAGAAAACTCCGTTTGGTAGTACAACATGGATTTAGTCCAATATCAACAAATACTCATTTTTCAACGCAAGTAGCTCCATCTGTATCAAGAAAAAGTTCACAAATGGGTGGACTATAATATACTGTTGCAGAATACTTTGAAAGTTGATTGCTGCTAAGATTTTCTGAATGAAATCGAAGTGGTAAATAGCTTTTATAGTAAAGAGTTGCTCATTGGGTGTCAAATTGAATTCGAAAAATATTGCTTCAAGCAAGTGAGATAGTTGTTCTATTAGTGCTATGCCCATTCACTTTTACCATGGTGTACTTTTTCCCGTTGGCGGACATGATTGAACCATTTTCTTTGAATTATGATGTAAAGATTTGATAGTTTTTGTCTATTTATTTATGTAGTTTGGATAGAGGGCTAGTTATTTTGTTTTGTACAAAAAGAGCCCTCTGTGTTAGTTTGGGACGAGCTACGGGCGTACTTAATGCATAGTGATTTACAAAGTTTGGTGCATGGGAAGAGGCTTTGGACTTAGTTTGTTCTATGCTCTCTCTACTAGCACTTGAAGACCTATTTATATAGGCCACTTCCACCACTTCCATTGATTTGGCGCATACCAAAATCTCTAATTTATTAGAGATATTTTTTATACTTTGGTTCCAGGCCACACACTTCACCAACCACAAGTAGATTAAAGTCTATAGACATTGGTAGAAGGTCCTAGATTTAATTTTTTTAAAGAAAAATTGATTGAATTTTGACACTTCTCCTTGATCATAAAATATGAGATTTTGTTAAATCGTAGGTATCTATTGATTAGATGGCATAATTTTGTTTAGATACTCCATGATTTTCATTAAGGCACGGTTCAAATCTAAATTGTCACTGTCAATTAGCAAATCTATCTTAGTAAAAAAAAATTTAGCGCAGCTAACATTATATTGAAATATATAAGTGAATGAATGAAGTTTTGTCTAGATAATAAAAATTAAGAACCTTGATTTTTTTTTTTTTTTGGTCAATTTGAGCGAAAAACATTTTGATTTGGCGTTGAAACTTTCAAATTTTTATTATTTGATTTCTTAACAAATTCCGAATAAAACTTGCAAAAAAATCCTTTTTTCACGAAATAAAAAAAATCTTAAATCTTAATCTTGAAAAAGATATATCAAGAGATACAAAGGAGGCGCTGATATTGGGCCAAATAAGGCCTCCACGATTTCATCTTCTTCTCCGACCGGCCTACCAACAAAAGCAAAGGCCTCCTCCTCTGAGACGGAGCGAAGGAGGAGAGGAAGGAGACCAACAAATTCAGCAGAAATCGATGAGGAAGCGACCAGCGAAAGAGCAGGAGGAGGAGGAGATGGAGAAGGAGTGATGGCAATGGGGAAAGACGATGGGCCATCGATTTTCACCGACGCTTCTGCTTCTCATGCCACTCGCACTGCTTGAACATGCAGCTGCTGCGGAGGGACACCGCGTTCCGGGAGCTACCGGAGTTCGTGAAGGACAACGAGTTCATCCTCGGCCACCACCCGCGCCAGCTGGTGGCTCGCCGAGGCCGCCCTCAGCTTGTTCCGTTGGCACAACGAGACGCTCGACGTCTCGACGTAAGGATGGATGATGTGTTTTTAGTTCGACTTGTTTTTCTTATGCGGGGCCATCTTTGTTCATATTTTCTTCTTGAGTTCATCTTTATCTTTTTTTTTTTTCTTTTGTGATTTGTGGTTTTCTCTTTTGCGTCCTGTGTGTGATGCGGAGCAGGCATTTGATTGGGACGTGCCTCAGGTGGCGGATCTTCTCGGCCTATTCTCAAGGTGCGTTTTGTGTCATTCAATCCTATACTTGCGTGAACATTCTGGTGAGCCTCGACCATATCGAATGGAACACATAATTTCTGTCGGATTGGGAATCATAGCTATACATTTATAGTGAGAAATTTGTCAGTAGCAGCTCGACCTGTGTTGATTGTCATAGCTCGATTTCACGGTCTCAAGTGTAATCTGAGATGAGGCTTGTAGGTGCAAATTATAACTCAAACTCACTAGAGAGCTTGCTGAATTGCTCATTTGGTGAGGACGTTTGAATTACCCTGTTTTGATGAAATCCTTCATAACCAGCTTAAAATTGTCAAATTTCACAGTCACATTTGCTTAGATATCAACTACCTATTCATTAGTATTGTGATATTCCTGGCTTGTTACCATACTGAGCAACCGGCCACCAAAATTGCCATTAACCTTTATTTTCTTTTTGTGCTGTATCGAAATTGCAGGTGCCATAGATGAATAACTCAAGTTTGTGAAATTAAGTGCAGGTACATAAAATAAAACTGTGAAAGTTTGTTTCACAGGAATATGCAAGGGCTGTGCTCGCCAATTTCTTTGCTGCTAAATTTCAGGAGTAGTAGCCTGACAGTCAAGACAGTCTTTGTTCAAAAAGCAAGTGCAAAATTAAGATGGATAGTGAGGGTCATCTGTGATAAGTTTTGTTGGCACCTAAATTTTTAGGGTTAATTTTTACTAAAAAAAAACACACGGCATATAGTTTAGAGACATTTTATTTTCATTTTGTTTTATTTTAGGCCGCCGGAAAAGGGAAAAATTTTCACATATTCCGTTCAAATTTTTAGGCAATATACATCAAAGGATGTATTTTCAAGCAAAAAGGAAAATTTTGGATAGAATATGTGAAAAATACAAAAAGAGAATATCATGTGTGGTGCAATGATATATTCAAAACATATTGCACGAGCAAAATTGGAAACGAAATATGCAATAAGGATTCAATTTTTTGCCCTATAAAAAGTGTGATGGGATACAGAAAAGTGGTCGGCAAATTTTGAGAGCAAATATGTGGAGAGGTTGATTTGAGTGATTTTCGAAAAATTGAGAAAGTTGGTGCGAAGAGGGAATTCGTGCAAAGCAAAAAAGAAAGGAAACCCTTGACGCGCCGCGCACGCCTCCGACGCCCATCACCATGCCTCGCACCCGCGACCTGTTGCTGCCCAACTCGACACCGGAGCTCCGCTGAATCCACCGCCTGCGACGCTCGTGCCCAACCCCGTGCTCGATCCCGAAGCCTCGGTGCGCGCGGCGACGTGCCACTTCGCCTCGCGGTGATTCCTCAAAAACCGGCGGCCAAGATTTCTTTTAAAAAAAAAAAAAAAAGAAAAGGAAAAATTAAATTAGGTATTTTTACTTTACTTTATTAGGCAAGTTTAGGTTTTTTTTTTTTTTACTTATTTGTTTATTATTTATTTATATGTTGTTTTCTTTGTTTGGAATGTCTATCTATGCATAATTGAAAATCTCAATGCATTACCTAATTCGCAACCACGCTAAGGTTTTTATTTCATCTATAAGACTTTAGATGAAATAATCAATCAAGTGGGAATAAATTTGATATTTTGATCTTTAAGGCTTAAGATCAATTTATCGATTTTACTAGCGAAATATTATCCCTTGATTTGAATGATATGTGATATCCTTTTTGGGGTAATTTTGAATGAACTTAATTGTTTTTTTATTCAGCTTGAGATATGCCTGAATTAGGATATTGCATGTTTTAGGGTTATTTGCATATTTAGGTTAAACATTCTATTTATCATGAATTTAAAAAAAATCAAAAATCAAAAAATCAAATCAATTAATTTAGGTTGCTAGTTTTCTAACTTAAATTGCATGTTTAATTATTTGGCAATTGTTAATTTTGAAATTAAAAAGGAAATAAAAAGAAAAAATCCAAAAAATGTTGAATTAGGGTTAGGTTTGCTTTTCTTATTTTGCATGTTTAGGATAGAGATTTTATTTTGAATCATAAAAAAGAAAACAAAAAGAAAGCATATTCATTTAGAATGTTAGTTTTATTATTTGATTTGCATGTTAAATTTTAATTTCGAAATTGATAAAAAAATTTTAAAAAAAATCATGTATATATCATATAGAATTAGGGCATCTTTTGCACGTTATTGCATATTAGGGTAAAATTGCATGTTTAATTTTTACTTCCTAATTAATTTTAAGTTTAGATAGATTTTTTTTTTAGATAGATTGCATTCTAGGATTATTTGGGTTAAGATAATATTTTAGTTTAAATTAGGATTTAGTTTAACCTAATTCCCAATATAAATTACATAGGATTTTAATCTAGCTAGATAATTTTCACATTTTTTTTAATTCCGCATTTCATAAAAAATACAAAAATGCCTTAGGCTAAATTAGTTTCATTATTTAGGATAGAATGCATTCTTTTAAAAGAAAAGAAAAAAATTCATATGCACGTCATTAGGGTTAGATTCATTGAGATGCATGCCATTTAGTATTTTTGCTAGGTTCATTTAATTAGAAATTGCCCATCATTAAGATTAGGTCATTTTGGTTAATTTAAATTGCATATTTAATTATTGCATGTTCATTAAGAAATCACAAAAAAAAAAAAAATTATTTTATTCATTCATATAGTTTAGGTCATATTGCCAAGCCATATCATTCCATGTTAGATCAGTAGCATTGCATATTGCATGATTTTCATTAATTAAGTGAAAACAAAACAAAAGTTGCGTGTTAATTAGAAACCATATCTAGGGTTGTTGATGTGGATTTTAATTTAACATCGCAGATTGCTTTCGTTGCTTTGAGGTAAGTTTGCAATTTATTCATTACTTTCTTGGGTGTTAAATTGATGGATAGCGCACCCGCATGATCGCCTCACGTGTTAGGGAAATATATTTAAAATCAATTTAAGCTGCCTGCAAAAACATTTTTTTTGAAAATAAAAGAATGGTACCGAAAGGGCATTAGAGAAATCTAGTGTAACCAAGTTCCCGCATCCATAGTCTCTAGTTCGTAGGAGTAAAGTAAAACTCCCTTACTTTACTTGGGTTTCTAATCGACCCACCAAAAATAGATTAGTGGCGACTCCTAGTTAAAAATCAATTGCACGTTAAAAAACTTGAACCTAAGTCGCGAATTGGTATGGGCTTGGGAGAGCCCGAGTTAAGTCTAGGTTTAACAAATCCATTAGCCAAACTCTAGGTGGTTCACCCGAAAAATTGGTCGCGACAAGTTTCCATGATGGAATCAAAGTATTAATAGAGATTTCTGTTCTTTTCAAACAAAAATTAAAGATCTAATCCATTTGAAAATCTCTCTGTTCTGTTAAAACAACATGGATTCAGACCACTATCAATGGATAATCATTTTCCATGCAAGTAGCACGGGTGTGTCAAGAAAAAGTTCACACATGGTGGACATTGTAATAAACTATTGCACTTTGCTTTGCTGAGAATTTTGAACTAAATCATAGTGGTAATAGCTTTTATAGTGAAGAGTAGTTTACTGGTTGTCAAATTGAATTTGAAAGTGTCGGCTTAAGCAAGCTAGATAGTTATTCGGTTTGTGCTTTGCCCATTCACTTGATATGCAAATCCACTTGTGCAGGTCAAACTCGTCGAGACATGATTGAACCATTTTCTATTAATTATGATCTGAAGATTAGACTCCGACTAGTATTTTCATAGATTAGGCAATGGCTTGATATGCAAATCCACTTGTGCAGGTCAAACTCTACTAGTGCAGGAACTAATATCTCTTACTCAAAGGAATTGCTTTTGGTGAGTGGCATGCCAATGGTGTTTCATTCGACTTACGAAAAGAATGCTGTCTTTTGAAGTCTCCAGATGCATCTAACACAATATAGTTTTCAGGGTACAAATTCTTTGGTGAACTTGAATCAGATATCAGAAGAAGGAATGAAGATCAGCTCACTCCATTCAGCTGCAACACAGTGGCCGTTCTTTGTCTTCTTAGGCGGATCCATGTTCTGCCTCCTCTCGAGCAGCATTTGACCCCTTTTCTCATGCCTCTCACACTGCTTGAACATCCAACTGCTGTGGATGGACCATGTCAGCATCACGGCCATGATCATCACCTCATTCTTCCCCCCAATCTACTACATTTTCCAGTGCGAGCCCCATTGGCAACCGATAGATAGAATAACAGCGATGGGGATTTTCACCGTCGTGACACTGCTTGCCCCTTCTCTTTCTTCTGGGAAATTCTAGGCGTTGCAGGTGATGTTCTTCTCGTCCATGGAGTTTTTCGGTATTGTACCTGCGATCCATGCCTGTATTGTGAATTGGAGCAATCCCCAGTGCCTGATCACCCTTGCTTATGAGTCGGCCATGGCACTGTCTTACATTACAGGTACTTTGTTTTTTGTTAGCAGGATTCCTGAGAGACTAAAACTGGGTTGGTTCGACCTCGCTGGTTACAGCCATCAGATATTTCACGTCTTCGTGATCATGGGTGCGTTGGCTCATTATGGCGCTACTCTGTTGCTCTTACAGTGGTGGGATAGAGTCGGGCGCAATAGAAATGTGTGACAATACTAAAAAATTTGTTAAAATTCGATCCATTTCAATTGAACCAAGTGTGAGCTATTTGCTGGGGTTGTGTGAATCAAGAAGCCTTGAGGCGAGATGGCGCTCCATGACGAGAGGAGACGCCTCCATTTATAAAGAAATGAAATGCTCATTGTATTTTTATATTTTCTCATTTTCCATGGATGATTTGATTTACAATGTGATCATATGTGGGTAATAATATTTTCTGCTTTCATCTTATTTTGAGCTGTTTGTAGGGTTGTTGCTCCATAATTTTAGTTCTACTATTACTTTTCCTTTTTCGCTATAGTGTCCTGCTGTTACCACCACCATGAAAATAGTTTGAAAAAAGCTAAAGCGGGAGGATGGTGAATTACCTGGTCCTTTGTGTGGTGAATTTTAAGAAGTTAAGTCATGGACCAATACAACATATGGAACTACTAAGAGTCTCTACCTAATAGGGTTCCGGAAAAGGCAAAAGATGTAAGCAGATAGAATTTGCAGAAATGGAATTTTCTCAAGCCCATTTGCAATCTATCAAAGCTCTGTGATAAAATAAAAAAATGTCTGAAAGAAGCGCGAGCTATGAAGAATTTGGAAGTCCAAGAAGGAGCCGCCGTTAGTAAGAAAAGAAACTCAGATGATCTAATTTGCACCTTTAGCAAAGCTTCATTCCGGCAATCATGTTGCTAAATCTCAAAGGAGAATTAGCTAAGTATTGGCAAAGACAGTTAACAGCTGATCTGGCTTCACAAAATCAGCCACTTCTATGGTGGTCAGGTGTACCTTACAACATTTCGTTGAAGTTAAGTCCAAATACGTCGGAACGCATTATCACGATTTGTAGTTCGGTTCATAGAAAGGGAGGCAGTAAAATATGCTAGTGTACTGTAGAAACTCCCTAGGAAAATGAAAGAAGCACTTGTCAATCTGTGATAACAAGTCACAGCCATAGTTTTTCTTTTTTATGGTTACTGTATCTCTGACCACAATGATCTCTTTTTCAGTTCATAACGAGAAGAAAATCTGGTGAAACTCATTACCGAATTCATAGGGAAAGACGGAAACTATGACTATCCAATCGTTCGACGTCCATAGTGGAGAATCAAGATGTTTAAATACTTGCAACCACAAGCTTTGCTAAGGAAATAATGGGATATTTGCTTACAGACAAAACCGAACAGTATGTTGAGACAGAAGTTAAGTAGAGAAGATAACAGTGGAGAAGAAGACAACCCCAACAAATACTACCATGAATGATGCTGCAAAACTCAAGAAGGCATCTTTCTAGGACTCATCCTCTCTGCCTTTGTGCCTTCATCAACAGTTGACAGTGTCCTTGGACTGTGATTTGAGCTATGGGTTATCTTCGTAACTTGCTTCATCGAAAGTTCCAAATTGATTATCTGTCTAGTGTCTTGCCTAATGGAAGTGTGTATAGCTTTGTTAGTTGTGTGGGAATCTGACCAATTAACTTGTTGTAGTAAAGGTCCACACTCTCTATATTACTTAGATTGAAGAATATTTTTGAAATTGATCCTGTCAAATTACAATGCGATAGATAAGACATATTTAGCTCAAATAACCGATTTCTAGAGGAAGAGAGCCCATCAAATTATAGTGCGAGAGATCCATTCCAGACACTTATCCTAAAATATTGACCTTATAAGATTCCAGTCTACTCTTTGACATGAAAGGTCACTCGTTCTAGTTCATCCAAAAAAAGCACTTGTGGCTCTATCACCATGGGAGAAATGATAAGCTGAGTTTTGCCTCGTATTGGTAGAGTTGCCAATGCTCACCATTTTCACTCAACATATCGAATGTGCTATTAGATACCCCACCATTTCCAAATGTCAAATGTTCCAAACAAGAAGGAACTTCCCCCAAAAAGCCATAATAAGAAAGATCCACCATGCTTATCTTCGTCATCTGACGAAGAGCTAGACTAATTGAACCTTCAAAGTGGTTTCGTTCCAACAGAAGATACTTCAAGTTCCAAGGCAAACTAATCCAGTTAGGCATCTCCCGTAGATACATTGTGACGATGGACGAAGCTCTAGAAAGAAACTAAGGAAAAGGCCCGGTAAGCTCATGACTTTGTAGATGCAAGAATCTCATAAATGTAACATTGGCACAGCAGGGTATGTTTGGACTGAAATTTGTTAGTCCAAAGGTATAAAACAACGACAGAATTCAATTTGTAGAAGCTCAATGATATAAGTTTCTAACAACATCAGAAATTCCAAAAATTGGATATCTCCAATCCAATTTGGTATTGGTCCGGACTATAAATTATAACTTAGATCCAAAATCCTTAAATCTTAGCTATCCAAAATGCCAAGTGACATATCTCGGTGAATTGGTTGTCTTTTAGAGAAATATTTCAACCTTATCAAGTTAGTAGTCTTGGTAGCATTTGGCCATGCAAGTTGTTGCCTAACATATTTAGTACAAATAGGGAGATACAACCTATGGCTGGTGGCTCTGGCATCTGCCTCGTGAAGCCATTATTCGACAAATCTAAGGTCATCAACGACTTCATATCGTCTATCGATGGAGGGATTTTTCCTCCTATCAAGTTCCTTGAGTTGATACAACAAATTTGGGAGGATGGAATCAATCTGAGATGGAAATGCTCCTTTAATCCTTTTGGCAGATGCATTGAACCAACACATATGGACAAGATTCGACTTGGCTGGCAAATAAAAAGCACCCGACAAGTTGTTGCCAGTGAGTTTAACTTGACGAGAATCGCATTATTTTTGCAATAGCCAACATCATCACCACTAAACTCTACATGCACACTAGCGAAGAACACTTCGTGTTTTTCTGTTGAATTGTTGCATTACGTCATTGCTTGAAATATATGTTGCTCAGCATTATGTGCTCAGTTTTTTTTTTTTTCTATAGCTCGGCCCAAATATCTTTTTGGATAAAGGCATGACTAGGGCGACCGTTGACAAATGTTTCATGTTGGTTTAGTTTGAAACGACATTAAGATGATGGGAAAAGATACACTAGCACAATCATTAGGTGCGTTTGTTTCGCGGAAAACTTTTCCTCATTTTCCAACGTTTGGTTTGCTTAGAAAAATTAGTTGATGGAAAATGTTTGCCTAGTCAAAGTCAACGAAAAATGTTTCCCTACCAAAACTTAAATTCCGAAAAATGATTTCCCCTTTGAAAGAATCGGAAAATATTTTCCAAATTTTTTTTCCTAGTCTTAGGATCCTTGGTTAATGAAAATTTTATTCTTATAAAAATAATTTTAAAAAATCAGATTTTTAATTATTTTAAAAAATTTCAAAAAATTTTATTAATTTTTATTTTATTTTATTTTATGTTCTTTTTCTTTTTCTTGCTTCTTGTTCCTCCTTCTTCCCCCTTCTTCCTCCACCCACCTAGCGATTAGCCAAGATGCATACCGACAAGCTCCAGGCTTTACCAATCCAAGCGAGCTTGAGCTCGGCCAAGGCCATTGAGCTCACGGCTCAAATGATCTTGGCTAGCTTGAGCTTTGTCGGGGCTAGCGAGCTTGTGGCTCACTTAGTCTCGATGAGCCGAAGCAATGGCCATCGCCGACCGAGTAGTGGTGGAGGAAGGGAGAAAAAGAAAAGGAAAGAAAGAAAAAGAAAAGAAAAGAGAAAAGAGAAAATTTAAAAAATAATTAAAATTCCATTTCTAAAAAGAAAATAAAAAGAGAGAAATAAAATAATTAAAAATTCGATTTTTTTTTTAAATGTAAAAATTTTAACTTTATTTTTTTTCATGAAATTAAATCATTAGATTGAAATTATTTTCCAATAATATCCAAACAACAAAAATCATTTTGATCATATATCACCAAACAAAAGAAAACTAACTATATTCTTGGAAGAAAATATTTTATCGGAAAACATTTTCCTATATCATTGAATTTTCCGTGAAACAAATGCACCTTGAGTTTATACATATGCAAAAGACAATCGCTCTTAAAATTCTACCAGTAGAGTTGAACTTATTCTTCAAGCAATTTTGCATTAAGTACTGGATAAGCTTAGTTCTCTTGCTTTAAATCTTCATCAAGCAGTAATCACAAAAGTGGGCTCTGGTTGCTGGGCAGTTGTCTTGCAATGCAGACCTTTATTGTCAAATTGGAGCAATTCCCCTGCGCCTAGTCCTTTATGTTAGTAGGATCCTGTTGAGACGCTAAAATCTGGTTGTTTTGATATTGCTGGTTGCAACCATTAAATAATTTATGTCTTGGGTAACATTTATAGGAATTTGTCGATGCTAGATACATTTCGCTTGTGAACTAAACTACTTTCTCTCAATTTATAGCCAAATAAAAATGCATTTCTATTAAAATTAGCATGATAAGGAATACAATAGGAACACTCTAGGAGTCAAGCATTCAAAATGCATAATAAAGACTCAAATGCCAACAATTCTACTAAAGAAAATTTCTTCACCATTTCATTATTTTTTCCATTGCAAAATGCTTAGAAGAACAATCGCTAATGGGGAAACGATGGGATGAGCTTACAAACAAGCTCGAACAGCACATACTAATAGTACGAGTTTAAGTAAAGAAAAAGGACCACCCCAAGGAATGCCACAACATATGATCTTGCAAAACTCCACAAGAAGGCTTCTTTCCAAGGGTCATCCTCCATGGTATGATTAAAAGATGGCGGTGTGCCCCTTTCTCGATTTGAGTCATCACAACTTATTAATGGTGTTCCGCAAAGAAGGGGATTACCTTCATAACTTGTTTCACCAAAAGTTCCAAATTGATTTTTTCGATCCGGTGTCCTACCTGACAAGTTGTTGTAAGCCACTCTAAAATCTGACAAGGTGTAAAGCTCCGTTAGTTGTGGAGGGATAGGACCGATTAAGCTATTGTAGGACAAGTCCAAGCTCTCTACACTCTTCAAATCGGAAAACGTTTTCGGGATTGATCCCGTCAAATGATTGTGTGACAAGTTCAATGCTCGAAGTTCACCCAAGTGGCCGATCTCTGGAGGAATAAAGCTTGTCAAATTGTTCTGTGAGAGATCTATTCCCGACATGAGTTGTAGAATGTGGCCCTCATATAATTCCAACCTCCTCTTTGTCATGAAGTAAACTTCTTCTAATCTATATGTATATGTAGACCTTCTGTCTTCATAATAGGAAAAAAATATAGAGAATTTGCTAATATATACATATGGAAGCACACTCTGCCGTGAATCAGAAAATGTATCAAATATGTCTGTAGATACCCCATTGTTTCCAAATGCCAAATCTTTCAAACAAGAAGGAATTTGTCCAGAAAGATTATTATTAGAGAGATCCAATATACTCATATTTTTCAACAAACATAGTTCCAGAGGGATTGAACCTTCAAATCTATTTCCTTGCAGTAGAAGAACCTTCAAGTTCCAAAGTGAACTAATCCAAGTGGGGACCTTGCCTGACATTGCATTGTGTCTAAGATCCAATGTAACCATCAATGATGCTCTAGAGAGAAACTCAGGCAAATGCCCAACAAGCATGTCATTTGTTAAATGCAAGAACCTCATAACTGTAACATTAACACAGGGGCGTATATTTGGCCCAAGGTTGTTACCAGATAGGTCTAAAAGCTTGAGACAATGTAAGTTGCAGAAGCTCAACGGTAAAGGACCTCTAAATGAATTACTTGACAGCATAAGCATTTCTAAGAATTTAATATCTCCAATCCAATTAGGAAGTGTTCCATTTAGGGAATTATTGCTTACATCCAAAACTTGCAAGGAGATATTTAATATGCCAGATGACATGTCCCCTATGAAATGATTGCTATCCAAATACAAATATCTCAAGCTTGTCAAGTTAGAACCCCTTGGTAGCATATTGCCTTGCAAATTGTTGCTTGATAGTTTCAATAGAACAAGTGACGTACAATTTTTAGCCAATGGCTCTGGTATCTCTTCCGTAAAGCCATTATTCGACAAGTCCAATGTATGCAAGTGATTCATATTGCCCATGGAGTAAGGGATTCTACCTTTCAATAAGTTCTTTGACAAATTCAAATAAATTAAATTTGGGAGGATGGAACCAATCCAGGATGGGAGCTCTCCTTCAATAATATTAGCGAACACATCTAAGCGTAGCATCTTTGTCAAGATTCAAATTGGAAGGCAAGCTGAAAAGTACGACAAGTTGTTGCCCGTGAGTTCGAATCGTTCTAGATATGCATTATTCTCCAATAGCCAATTCGGGAAATTTCCATTCATTCCATTATGGATGAGTTGAAGAAGTATCAAATCATGTTGTTCTTTCAGAAAGCTAGGAATTATGACATTTGCGTCTTTGTTGAGCACGCAATTTGATAAAGTAAACACCTTCAGTTGAAATGAAGGAAACCAAGTGGGCTCTTCTGTATTTACTTCCAGATGGTTACGATTGTTGAGGAGATGGAATACCTCAAGGTTGGAATTATTGGCTAGGGAAGCAAGCGAAAGTGAGCCTTCAAAGGCATTTCCAGACAACACAATATATTCAAGTGACTTGAGATTATAGAGGAGAGATGAAGGAATGGCCCCATTGAAATTGTTATTTGCCACATCAAGCACACGGAGTGAGGTCATATTGCACAAGCATGAAGGAAGAGGACCCCATAATCCATTATTATTGATATCCAACTCTTCAAGGTTCCTTAATCCGCACAGGCCTGTTGAAGTGGACACTGCAACTATGAGTATAATCTCTATATTGTATTTCATATGATGGTTTGTGCTGAGAATGGAGGTTAGAAAGAGTAGTCTAGTATCCAAAAGTACAAACAGAAAAATAGGTAAGATAGAGCTTTGGAAAGCAGTCGCATCACCACAATGCTTAATTTCCACTATTCTTTACATTACATTAATAACTTCAAAGTTCGACAAATTTTGAATTGGATTGTAAACGAACTCTAACGTTGATATTATTCCTAGGTTTATGGCGTAATTATATGGCCAACTTCTAAACCTTTGCTCGATTTTCATCATAGTTTCTGAAGTTTTTTTTTCCAATTAAATCATGTACTTTTCAAAAACAGTGCCTGCCAAGTCAGCAGTGGAGGCTCTCAAACATCATTTGGACTCGCAAGTCAGTTTTTCCCTCTTTCTTTCTTTTTTTCATTTTTCCATTTCTTCTTCTTCTTCCTTGCACTTCCGTGTC